>VYVB01000731.1:0-64756 GCA_009761775.1 Ficus carica | reverse complement strand
ATCCTTCGGATTACAACATTGGCTACAACGTTGATCTTACCAGTGGACTTAAATGCATTTATACTCGGGGTATTCTGCAATCCTCATAGCTCCTTATCAAAAAAGCCTTGAAACCTTTTTAAACCAACAATGTGACAATATCCATATTCTATTGTATTTGTTGATTCAGATGGAGCTGGACATTGCCTTCTTGGCAAACGTTACCGGAGATTTTAGTGTCTCCCAGTGCTTTGATAAAGCCTCACAGGCAAGAAAAAGGCAAGAATCTGTTTTCTGGAACGCAGAGAAGGAACAATGGCTTGATTACTGGCTAAGCAATAGCAAATGCAAAGTACTGTCTACTAGTTTTGACATTTCTTGTTACCAAGTGTTATGTGACAGTCATCGACATTTTTCTAATTTATTTTATTGTCACACTAGGGTGTTCAAAAATGGAAAGCTTGGAACCAGAATGAGAAGACATTTGCTTCGAACTTCATTCCTTTATGGATTGAGTCATTCCACTCAGGTTTGTGTTAATTTTGAAGCTTGAACTTCATGTTAATTCTGCGTAACTCAAATTTCCTGTTAGGGATGGGAAAGGCCTTGAGAAGTTGCAGTTGAAAGAGAAAATTAAGTGCATTCATCGGATAAATAAAAAGGAACTTCTATTGAGTTGACCCTATTATTCTATTTTCCAACTTCTTGTAAGAAAATTTTAATTTCAAGGCCACAACTTACTCTCGGGATATTTATTCTATTCGACATGTAGATGCTCTTCTGGTGCAAAAAGTCGCGAGAAGTCTTCAACGATCAGGTCTGGTTCATGCTGCCGGTATTGCAACATCGCTCTCAAACTCGGGACAACAATGGTTAGTGAACAATTGAATCTGAAAGGAGTTTCCACATTACAAATATTTAGTTATCTTCTTAATTTGTATTTGACTCGTGTAAACACAGGGACTTTCCGAATGGTTGGGCTCCAATTCAACACATGATTATAGAAGGTTTGGCGAAATCCGGAGTAAAAGAAGCAAGGCTAATGGCAGAGGATATTGCTGTGAGGTGGATCAGAACCAACTATGTTTGTTTCAAGAAGACAGGAAACATGCACGAAAAATACGATGTCGAAAAGTGTGGATCCTTTGGAGGTGGTGGTGAATATGTGCCTCAGGTCTTGCTCTATCTTAATTTCTTAATGCTTTTGTTTTAAAATTTTAACCCTTTTTCTAGTTTCCCCAAAAAAAAAAAAAAAAAAAGGTAAAAAATTATAATTAAAACTAAGATGTGTAGATATTTGTCAGGGTCTGATAAACGAACTTTCTCAACCTGTCTACACGATATGCAAAACTCTGAATAGTAATCCATTTACCCGGTTTAACAAATTGCAGTTATCAACACAATAAAAAAAGAATTTTTTTTTTTTTAAATCTATTAGAAATTAGAATTTATGGAATTTGTTGTATTCTTCTTCTTTTTTTTTTTTTTTTTTTTTTTTAAGTTATGATCTACTTTTGTGATTTTGGAAATTTTGCAATGTGCAGACTGGTTTTGGCTGGTCAAATGGAGTAGTATTGGCATTGTTAGAAGAGTTTGGCTGGCCTGAAAACCTAAGGATTGACTGCTGACCTTGCTCAAGAAACAAAGATATATTTATTTATATATATATACACACACATATATGGTAATGTTCACACACTGCCATTTATAATTTATTAAAATAATCTCAAAGGTACACATATATCTCATTGATTTTCTGTTCGACCGGTTAAAAATAAATAAATTCCGTGTCTTCTCAAAATTTTGAAAAGAGAAATATATAAGCTTAGCTTATTTACATGACACAGTCATATATGTGTAATGTTTGATGGACAAATTCAGTGGAGATATGTTTAGTGAAGGTTCTAGCGGCATCGACGAGGAGGACATATAACATTAGCTCGATTACTAAGTTAGAATCTTTAAATCACAGACCAATCACGATAGTCCTTTTTTATCGCTGGGGTACGGTACTCGATGGTGACTTTTACAAATATTTTTGATTCACGTATGAAGATCGTGATTCTTGGTGGGTAGGTTTTAACTTTTTAGGTTATCTTTGTCTTCGGGTACACGGCCAAAAGAGAGTTACAGAACACATAATGCTAGCTTGTGCGTAAAAGTGCAAATTCAGCTTAATTTATTGTGTTAGCAGCTTCTTCTTTTTCCCTTTTTCAACATGTCTAATGCTTTTATATATATATATATATATATATATAATTGAGGGCGAGATTTAAATTTTACATCTTATAATGTAATGAAATATGTGTGAAATTATTGTTAGATTATATTTGCTAATGTTACTTTACAATTTTTTGCATTGGTTCAGAATTACTTTTCGACACTCAACTCTCATGAAATGAGAATTTATATTATGTATACATACCCATTTATAGCGTATTCTAGTGTTAAAAATAAGAAATAAAAATCTAGAAATTGATATATTTCAATAGTATACATTGGTGTGCTGGCACAATACTGTATCCTCGTGACCAATGACAAAACTTTCAAACCCTTTCACGTGAAGGACGCACGATAATGATAGATATACTTTTTTGGGTTGGAAAAAAAAAAAACAGCGGTAGATTCACACCTCTCCCGATCCAGCACTTTTGTGGAGACCAGTGCATATATAGGATGACAATAATACACCATCAAATACACGATGATTGCAATTAAGCAAATGGTATATAAGTCTGTTTGGCATGACTTGTTAAGAGTCGGTTTTGGCTTTTTGAGTCTAAAAATTGTTTATGAAAGTGTTTCAATGAATTGTTTTGACTTAGAATAGCTCTCGATCAAAATCACAAAATGTAATTTCTTATTAAAACTCTCGTGAACTTCTGATTTGTACAAAAATTCCGATGAGATATTATACACTTCTCTTCACCATAGTATTTTATTATTTATAAGAAAACTCAAATTTATTCTTGACTCTATAAGCTCTTTTAAAAATCAGTTATTTGTATTCTTCTAGTATTGAATATTAAATAAGCCCTAGCAGTACTAAACCTTTTTCCGCGCGTGCATGCTTTTATCTCTTGTGGACCACAATATGTGTCATTAAAGTAAAGTAATATATGCCTTAACGTGACTTACAATATTCTACTAACAAACGTGACTTATATTATTCTATCAAAAAATATGCATCCTATAATATACTAATATTATTAACTATCAGATCATCTCAGTTGATCTCGTGATCTTTGGATAATTGTCCACACGATTCTATTGTTCTTTCTTAATACGAATCTTATCTCTATATATTATTATTATTATTATATAGATCCGATCTATAAAATGATGCGCACTTTGAATATAAAACTAAGGGAATAATGGACATCTATAGTGTTTTTTCTTATGTTATCAAAGAGGCACATTGTGCTTTGTGTTTTTAAATAATGTCATGATCGTAATTTTAATTTCGTTTTAAAAAATTATTATTTTTATAAGATTTAATCAAACTCAAAGTGCAAAAAGATCATTTTACAAAATCATATACTAACTTATTTTGATTAATTTGATCAACCTTGTGATATAAAACATCATTTGAACCAAAATTTTGTCTAAAGAGTGATTTTTAACGTCAAATTAAAAACATAATAAATGATATAATAGCATTTTAAATGCATATAATAAAACGTGACATGTGATACTTACTTCATTAACTTTTCAACACTAAAAGGAATCACATTGTCACTACCATATTAGTGCACACTATAAAATCTTCCAAATCATGTTATCATGTCACGTACGTGGTTGATTAAAAAAAAAAAAATACTTCTAAGGTGGGGGATGTACTTTTTAACCCGCCAATAGAGTAAAAAAAATTGATCATCCGATCATCTTTAAACGGTAAGATTAAAAGGATGTGCGGAAACAAAATAGAACCTGTTACACCTAATTTATTTTTTAAAACATTTCAAAAATAATAAATAAATAAATAAAAAAACTCAGCCCATCCCCACGGCAATCCCCTCGCAGCCATTCTGGCTGCTCCGGTGTCGTGCCCTTTGCACAGGTCGGCCACGCGAGTTGTCGATGACGCCCACCATCGCGACGCTTACGATGCTCGCAGGGGAAGTGGGTTTCGCTGGTTGGCAGTCGCTTGGGGGGGGGGGGGGGGGGGGTTGTGTTTCACGACCCACGGCCGCCAACAACCACGCAATCACCATTGTCCGTTCCCGCAAGTTCCTAGCCCTGGCGACTCAATCCCCATGCCCCCCCCCCCCCCCCCCCACCCCCGAACCAATGACTGCAAATCCCCCCCCAACATGACGCGGACTGGCTCGGGGGGTCACGTCGTGGTGGGTGAGGCAGGGTTTGGGTTGCCATCGGGGTGGGGGGAGGGGTTGGGTTGCCATCAGGGTGGGGGGTAGTTGGTCGCCGTCGGGGTGGGGTGAGAAGTTGCTGGTTTTTTATTTTTTATTTTTGAAGTAAAATCACATGTGGTAGGATATATTATAATTTTGTGCACTATTGTAATCCAACCGATTTCTCCAAAAAGAAAAACTCAACAATGTTAATCAATTGTCAATATGATGTTAATTAATATCACGTATTTATGAATCAAGTACTCAAAGGACATAAAAGATTAATCTGCACCAAACCACATAATTAAGCGTGCTAATTAGTAGTAATACAAATATTGATTCATATACAAAAATACATATTCCTTCTCCTAAATATTTTGTAGGATCCATCTTTCTCGTGAGATACATATGTGCTTTTTTGTTGTATGTATAAAAAATAAAAATAAAAAAATACGTAATTATATGTAATAGGAAAGAGACCAAAAGGGACACGACACCTCATCTCTTTACAGTTTACAGATACTTTTTTTGCTCCTCGTATCTATTTAGCTTTTATTTGATATTACGATTGAAATTTAAAATTTTCATTATAATTTTATCTTTTTTTTTTAATCAATAAAAATTATAATTAATTTTAAAAAATCAATCAATTTTAATGTACGAATCAAAACGAGGCTTAATGTTGACGCTTCCGAGTATTTCCATAAATTCATGCACTGGCTTGCTTATTCCAGTCACATTTTCTTCTTCTCTTCTTCTTCTTTATTTCCAACCCAATGTCATCAGCTTCGAATCTTCTCGATTCTCATTCCGATGACAATCCAGAAATCCCATTCCCGCAATGCGGTTCCGATTCCGGACCAGTAATCCCCACAACCCTTTGGTCACGTTCCTCCAACGACTCCAAGGAATGGCTCTCAAAACTCTGGGAAAATCCTACTTCGACCCAAAAACTCTACCTCGACTTGTCGTTGAAGACCCGAATTGTCGTTCGTCGAAAGGGCTTTTGATCGGCTTCTAGAAGATTCGAGTGGCTCGGTTTCTGATGGAGATTTGAGCCGGTTTGTGGAGGAGTTTTTTGAGGGTTCAGGGGAAGATTTGGTGGGGGCGGAGACAGAGGATTTTGCAGCTGAGCCAGAGGAGTTTCTTCCTAAGGTGAAGAATAGAGAAGTGAGGATTTGGGCTTTGGAGGTTCATTCGCTTTGGAAGAATTTGAGCAGAAAAGTTTCTGAAAAGGTTTTTGAAAAGCCAGAGTTTCATACCCTGCTTCCTGTGCCTGAGCAAGTCATTATCCTGGTTCAAGGTTTAGGGAGGTCTATTATTGGGATTCTTATGGGTTATCAGGTTAGTACTTTTTTGTTTCTAAAGAGAAAAAAAAAAAAATATATATATATATATATATATATAAAATTATCATCGATGGTGATATAATTATCATGGTCAACATAAAATCCGGACATCCTCGTTTCGAGATCCGTCACTAGATTTCTAAACGGGGGATTCACTAGATTTTTAAAAAGACGATAAAGGACGTAAGCTCACTATCGATATTTTTCTGGTTAGCAAGAAGGAGAAAATATGATTGATATAATACTATATATTATTTGTTTCTTTTTCTTCACGGAAAATTTTAACCGTACGGTCTTACGTGTAACTCTACTATCTAAACAAAACAGACATATACATATGAGTGTTGGATACCATAAAAAGAGTTTTTAAATAATACGGTTACTCTTGTTTACGGGAGCTATCTTAGTTATAGTCTTTTTCTTATAAAGGTTTTTTATTGGGTGAATATGTAATATGATCTTTTACAATACGATCTTATGTTGGTGATACATATTTGTGACATTGAATTAGATCAAAATTAAAAAGTTCAGAGAATAAATAATTCTAATACTAATCTAACGGCAGAAAAATAAAATCCTATGAAACGTGCGGTTTTCTGGTCCTACTTTAAATATCTCCTTAAGTAATAATGTTGCGAGGGGTTTTCCTAGTGCATAACATCTCTTAATTTGTTTGGAGTTCATATTTTAACGTGTAATTAACACACTAAAAATGGTTTTATTTATAATTGGGCCAGTAGAGTTCTTGAATTTTCCTTTACTTATTAATTTTCCCTTTCTCTTAAAACGTAGGGGCTTATTAGCAAGTAAAATGTATAAAACAGCAAAGGCAATTGTGAGTAATCTCATTTCACTTGTGGAGGAATATGGTTATGTCCTCAATGGTGCAAGGGCCCTACTACACTAATAGGAGGTAAAAATGCTCCTTTCTCTTTCTATCTCTCTCTCCTTTTTTTTTTTTTTTTTTTTTTTGGTTGAACATTTTTCATTCGGTAGCAATGACTAACTACCACATCACCACTTGGGATAAATAGGATTGGTCGTTATTATTATTTTTTTTTTTTGAAATAAAAGGGTTATAAGGATAGAAGATGACGTACTCAGATAACTCTGAAAGACCGTTCATACTCGCGTTTGATATTACATGATTGAGTAAACCCATTTGAAATTTTTGTGCGTAAATCCCATTTGCAGCCAGCCTCCACTCCTTAGTGCCATGGTTTGTGAAATATATAAGAGGACTGAAGATTTGGATTTGGCTCGGAAGTCCCTTCCTGCACTACTTAAAGAACATCAATTTTGGAACTTGGGTATTATTACTAGTGTAACATACTTTTTCCTCCTTTTTGTTCCCCCCCTTTGGTTTAGAGTTGGTTTTTTTTGAACTTTTTAAATATTTTGTTTTTCCTAATTTGGTGTTGAAGGACTACATGAAGTGACCATTGAGGATGATCAAGCTTGCGATCATACGTTGAGTCGATATTACGCAATGTGGAATATGCCAAGGCCTGAATCTTCAACAGTTGTATGAACTCACTCCTTTGCAGCTAACTAAGTATGAAAATTATTTAGTGCTAATTTATTTTGTGCATTTTAGGATAAGGAATCTGCTTCCAAGATCTCAAATGAGTTCGAGAAGCAGCGATTTTACCGCGAGGTGGCATCTGCTGCTGAGTCCGGATGGGATTTTAGTACAAGATGGATGAGGTCTTTTTTTTTTTTCCTATTGGATTTCACGGTCACATGTAGATATGAAGAGTTGTTATACTTACTTTTATTGTTTTCTTTTCTCAGGAATCACTCAGAATTTACGACATTGGCGACAACTTCAGTTTTACCTGTGGATTTAAATGCTTTCATACTTGGCGTATGTATCTCCGTAGCTCTTTATGGAGCAATCCTTGGAAAATTTATCCAAAAATGTGACACTGTTTTGTATTTATGATTTAGATGGAGCTGGACATTGCATTCTTGGCAAAAGTTACAGGAGATCACAGCATATCCGAGCGCTATTCGGAGGCTTCTCAAGCGCGAAAGAAGGCGATAGAATCTGTGTTTTGGAATGCAGAGATGGGACAGTGGAATGATTATTGGCTCAGCAATAGCAATTGCAAGGTGTATACATACATACATACATACATACATATATATGTGTGTGTGTATATATATATAGATAAGAAACTACTTGAAAATTATGAAAGTTACCTTGCAGTTGTTCTAATTTGGTCTATTTGAACTTAGGAAGCTCAAACATGGGAAGCTGAGAACCAGAACCAAAAAATATTTGCTTCCAACTTCATTCCCTTGTGGATCGAGTCATTTCACTCAGGTTTGTGTCATTTTGAATGTTGCTCATCTTGCATCAATCTTTCCCCCTTCTTGCATGATCTAAATTTGATTAAACTTGGGCCACAGCCTAGCTTGAGCCCAAACCACTCTCAGCCCATCCGGGCCCAAGTTTGGGCTGTCAATGAGGATAACCTGATATTTGAAGATTAGCTTCCTTAGAGCCTAGTATTAAGCCCAATTTTCCTGACAGAAGCACAGAAGCCTTGATTATGCTTTGGTCCAAAGGAGAGTTTTTTTTTCCTGAACTGGGGCGGGAGATTCGAACTCTTTACTTTATGATGGAGTAAAGTGTAGAATTACTGTTAAGTTATATCAGCAATTATTTTAGTTTGGCCAACCTTATCGATTAATCATATAGTTTTTTTTTTTAATGGGGACATTTTTTTTTATAGGATTTTACTGCTGTTAATAAATGAAAAATTACATTATTCGATAGTTGAATTACACACTTGGACACCCAATCACTCGTGCTAACTCCAAGTGGCTTTTGAACTTTTAACCTTTACTATTGAAAGCTATGTCTAAATTTTCCGCTAAACTAAGCCTGCATTCACCCGTCATTTTAAAAAATTAATCACACATTCTTTTGTCTTCTAACCTCATCATAAGGAAGTGGTAAAGACACTTAGGAAGTAACTTCAATTCATTCCATAAGTTGATGAAAACTCAGTTATGATGTTTACTTATTCTGTTACACATGAAGATCCTATTCTGGTGAATAAAGTCATGAGAAGTCTTCAAAGTTCAGGCCTACTTTGTGCTTGTGGAATAGCAACATCCCTGACAAATTCAGGACAACAATGGTATGACTAGTCCATATTATACGAATAATCCGAACACATACCAGACAACAACTTGTCCATGGCCTAACAAAACTTGGTAAAATGCAGGGACTTTCCGAACGGTTGGGCGCCAATCCAACACATGATCGTAGAAGGTTTGGCAAGATCGGGATCGAAAGAGGCAAGGAAATTGGCAGAGGACATTGCTGTGAGGTGGATCAGAACCAACTATGTTGCCTACAAGAGAACAGGAGCTATGCATGAGAAGTACAATGTGGAAAACTGTGGAGACTTTGGTGGGGGAGGTGAATATGTACCTCAGGTCTGAAATCTCTCTCATTCTAGTCATTTCTTTGTGTCATTATCTTTTTCTAATTGGTTACATAATTTGTTAAAATTGATTTCTATTTATTTGTTTTTTTAATTTCGCAGACTGGTTTTGGTTGGTCAAATGGAGTGGTTTTGGCATTGTTGGAAGAGTTGGATGGCCAGAAGACAGAGCAATTTAATGTTAAAACTTACTTATTATTGTTAAATATTCTCAAAGTTCATTTGCACTTTGCAGTGTGATTGGATTTGATGAAAATTTAAGTTCAGGAAATTCTTCATTCAGTTATTGCAAGTGGCATGACGATATGACGTAATTCGATCGTCATCTAAAAATTTTCTTTCGTTCAAATGAGCTCACGTAATACTTACATTGATTTAGGGCGCTCTGCAATACTTTATTAAATTCTGGGAGTAAAATCAAAAAATTCAGAGGGCATTTGGGGCAAGTAGAACAATTTATGCTTTTTATTCATCAAATCCTTCTTGTTTCTCTAGTACTTAATATCAATCTCAAATTTTTTTAAAAAATCAAAATCAAAATCAAATCAAATCATGGTTTCATGTCTTTTCCTGATCATAAGCATCTTATCATAATGTTAATAATTTACGTTACTGTTACCATTATTAGTGTCATGATTAATTTATATATGGCTGGAGATGGTCCAGACTAATTTAAGCGATAAGGGTGGTATAATTGTATATCTGCAGATATCCCAAACGTGTAATTGGTGGGTTTTCAACCTCCATTAAAGTTTGATTAGTAATAATATAATTGGTGATTAGGACAGAAAGTTTTGTATGCATTTGTAAGCAGCAAGATTGAGAGATCTTTCATTGCATAATTATATATATATATATATATATTCCTAAGCTGGTGGAGTACGTTTGGCAATTACTAAATGGAATCATATCAACATCTTAACTAATGACCTAACAAAAAGATTACTTATTATTTATTATTCACAGAAGAATTTACGCAGGCTATTGGATCATACTCCAACTTATATGTACATATAAATACAAACATGTATATGTATATATATATATATATATATATATATGAATTAGTATATGTGTGACATTGATCCTTTGTGGAAGTATTAACATCACAAAAAGATTTAGGGCCTACGAAGTGGGTGGTGGGTTAGTGTCATACACACACACACACACACACTCGTTCTTTTTCTTAGCCATTGATAGATTCCCCAACTATGGTAAAGATTATCACCATGCACTTCTAACTAAAAGCTAAACACACACATATATATACGACATGTGTGTGTGTGTGTCTGTTAAGATTAAAAAGTTTTTTTTTTTTTTTTTTCGTTAATTAGTTATTTTTGTGAAAATGAGGATATATAGAAAGCCAAAGCTTACAACTCAGCACACGCACAAAATGACACTACATTAGTCATGGACAAAGGTACAGATCCTTGAGGAATCAATGGGATTCCAAGTTGTGATACCATTTTATTTGGGCCACTTCAGCTCTTGATCTAGTCACTCACCTAATAAACTTCAATTCAATAAGATGAGTTGTATCAAGCTTGAAGATATTGAAACATATATATATATATATATATATGTGTGTGTGTGTGTGTGTGTATCTATTATTGTGTCTCTATAGTCTATATTATAATGGGTTTCTCATGTTTTTATTATATTTTAAATTTTTGGGTCACAAATCATAGCTATTTTTCACCATCTTTATATATATATATATATATATATGCTTATAAAGTTTTTTGTTTTCCTGCATTTGAAAAAAAAAAAAAAAAAACACGTTTCAAATTCTTGAAGGTACCAACTTTGATTAGTCCATAAAATCTGTAGGTAGTAGGGATATGAGATTGACTAGTCCTTGCCTTTATTATAATTTTTATGATTTATGAAGCAAAAAAACATCATCCAGGTAACTCCTTAAGACAACTTCAAACATAATCTTATTGACCACCCTAATTAATAGACCAAATTAAGCTTAAACTAAAAGAAAAAATTTGATAAATTGTACGAAAGTGGTGTATGAATGTTAAATTGTTTAATCTTGTTATTTATCAAAAAAATTATTCAATTTTATTATAATTACACAATGTTGTTTTAAGGGCTGGCGGACACATGTCACCCCTGACGTCTATTTTGAGGTGCCTATATATATATATATATATATATAGTTTCCGGTTTCTTTAATTTCCCATAAAAATATATTATTTCACTTCTTTTGGTGAAGTTGTGAAGAAATGCATCTTTGCCGTTTAATGAATGTTTTATAATGCGACAACCTTGTTCCATAAGGAAGAACCTCCCTCAGATTGAGATATATACACTCATACATACATATATATATATATATATAATCAATTAATTTGACAAAATATATTTTTCTTTTGAGGGGTGGGAGGGAAATGATTAGTCTCATCAAACCAGAGATAATTTAGACCAATAGATTGCAAAAGTGAAAGCCCTATTTTTAAGGGAAAAGAAGGTCCCAATGCAAAGATTCGAGACACCCACTAGAACGAGTGGCAATCATTGAAGATTGGCGGTATTCAAAACTCACCCTTTCATAAATTATTTAATCTCTATACTCTTTTTGATAATCCAAATGGGTTTTGTTTATTTTTGTATAAATATATATTTATATAATGTTTATATAATTTGATTGGGAAATGAGTAAGTGGAAAGTAATGACTTTAGACGCTCCAAATATTCACCATAGAATATAAATTTCGTATATAGTACCCTTTATAGGATTTGGTGTTCTTTCCGAAATGAACTAATCTCTTTAGTAGTCAAATAGAGTTGGCGAACTAACCAAAAATAATCCCAAATTATAGAAAAAACAAAAAAGGGTGAGAAAAATTAAATTATATAACTAATATAATGACGTAGAAAATCCAAGGTTTGATATGATGGGGTGTATCCAAATATAGGAGACAAATGAGTGTATATATATATATATATATATAATATATAAAGGCTTCTTTTGGGATACTAGCGAGGCGCGTATGTATCCAGGGGAAGTATATAATTAATCATATGTATAATTATAGGCTAATCAAGTATTAAATTTCTAATCAGCTTGCAAGTCAAGAATATGATCTCTCTCTTGATTATAATCTGAATAAAAACTGATCAGGACCATTTAGGAATCATATCAAATCTTGATGTGGTACCAAATCATGGAAGTTCATTTGCCATTTTGCAATTAATAAATTAAGTAGTTACCATGTACCCTTTTTTAAATGAGAAAATTGTATTCAACTATATAAAGATTACAAACGCCAATGCAAATGACAGTACATGAAACAAAACCCTCAACTAATATCGAATCTATCAGTAAAATCTTATAAAGTTCAGAGAAACACCCAATAAGGGGAAAGTTTGCTCGATTTGTAATGACACATCTATAATCGACGGAATTTTCTGATCAATTGAAAGCCAATAACCTAGCTATAGTACTGAGATCACTACCAATTCTGCATAAATAAAGATCTAGCGGAACTAAAACACTGCTAAGACATAAAGCTGGTGGACCACAAACAAAATCAAAAAGTGAGGAGACTACTTTTGATATTATAGACTTAAAAATAGAAGGAAAAAAAAAAAAACATGAAAACTATAACGCAGAAATTCAATCCAGAAACAAATATACATAAATGCTACTTTTTTATATGGTACCAAAAAAGTTTTTAAGTTTAACTTTATGTTGTTTGATTTCATGCTCCAATGTATAATACTTTCAATTACTGTTACATAACGCATGTTTATATTACATGATAATTTGGAATTTTCCGAAAAAATTGCATTATTTATTATAAGGGTTTATATTGATGATAGTAGCGAAAACATTTTGCATCTATTAATTTCAAAAACTTTTAAGTGATTCATGTGATTGACCCATGATTTATTAAGTTAAATTTTTTTTTTTTTTTTAAATCCATCAGTAATTGTCAAGACGAACCAAAACTGTTAATATATATATATATATATATATATATATATATAGGAACAAAAACATCACAAAACTTAAAGTTAACAATGAAAAACATTTTAGCAAAGTTCAAATATAGAGACCGCTGGCGGCATAAATAATTTATTTTATTTTATTTTGTTTTTACTCTCCTCATATTCCTATCAGGTACATAGACAAAGTTCAATCTTTTTTCCCTCTTATTTACCTATGCATAAACATAAGTATATATATTGAAAATAAAGCACCTTTAAAAATGAAAAATCTAATCTATATCTCTCAAATTTACTTATATAGTTATTAACTCTCCTAACAAATTTTTTGGCTTCGTCACTAATTCCTGACCTAACTTATGTATAAGCCCTTGAACATTCCTCATTTCCCATATTTTCCGGCCACATTCATAGTATATTCTCTTTCCATGCAAGAGTAACAAATGCTCTATATATAACGTTCTAGCTAATCACATTCATGCCTTCGCTTAATCACATATAGAATTGGACTACTTTAAGATACATGTGTATACAAACACATACATACTTATATATATATATATATATATATATATACATCAACACATAAATACTTACATATACATACACATGCATGTTTATCTGTTGCAATATGGGGTGTGTGGGACAACGGAGAAAAGAGTATTGATCCGGCAAAGGTCTCTTCCTTTATTAAGATAGCAAGCTAAGAGCATGCATAACAAAGATCGATATATATATATATATATATATATATATAAATCATTCAAAAGCAAAGGAGGTGGTTGACAAGGTGTCAGCAATATGTATATATATGATCAGAAATAAAAGAGAACATCTTTTTTGCCCATCCTTTCAGCAAAAGGGGTAACAATAACAACAAAACACACAAGATTAAAGAAGAACATCGAAATGTGTGGAATGGAAGAGATCAGTATTATTCAGTGTTTATCATTTTTCAAAATAAGAGAAAGTCATTATCTTTATTTATTTTTTTTTTATTTGCTTTTTTTTCCTTACTTAAAAATTGTGGACTAGCTTCTTGTACTATACTACCACAACTTCTTGCCTGGCAGAATCTATGGCTTGGTCAATATATATCTTCGCCATGTGCAGCTTAAAAGAAACCTCTTGTCCTACCACGTAATGTTTGGATTAATTAATATGTGTTATTAACGTCAAGTGCCAAGATATTAGCCAAATTGGATACATAACTGACACACAAACACACACATTAGTCATTATATATACATATATTATATATGTATAGCATTTTCTAAGAAGGTGGTTTAAGTTCGATAAGGATTCTCTTGTGAACCCAAAAATAGACAACAAGAAGGAAAATAATTTAAAAATAAGACTCTAAACAACCAAGATCTACCCAATTCATGACTTGTAGATTTAACATTCATGCATATACGTACTAATTTATTTATCTTCTGACGACCAAATTAGACGTCTAATTCCATGTTAATTAGCAGTTAAACTTTATCATTGGTTCTACTTGCAAAATGTGTGGTGATAATTTGAGTATAAATACTACTAAATGACTTCTTTTTTTTTTTTTTTTTTGGTTATACACTTCTAGACAAAAGATACCAATCTTATATTATTATATTTTATAAAAATAAAAGTAGCAAGGGTTTGTTTGGTGTATGAGTTTGAGTTGAAATTGATAAGTTTAAATAGTGATTGATGTGTACTTTTTCAGAAAAGATAAAAAACTTTTTGGGAAAAAGATAAAAATTGAATTAAAATTCATGGGTTTAGACATGTGGTCCAAACAAAGCCCAAGATTACGTGGCAGCACAAAAATGTAATGGAAAAAACTAGTGTGGGGATTGTATCAAAATCTTGGTATAGAAAAATGGGAGCTGTGGAGGAAAGAATATGATGTCACAAGGGCCCCCCATGGGGGCACGGGGGGTTTTTTTTTATAAGTGCTCCAAAAAGCTGAAATTTAGGTTTTTTTTTTTTTTTTTTTTTTTTTTTTTTTTCCTCTTTATCTTCCTTTTGGCTAATAGTATAGAGGGCCCCACCCCTTCTTTTTTTTTTTTTTTTTCTTTTTGAAAAAAATATGGCACTCACACACACTTCAACAGCAAACGTGCCCTAAGAAAAGAAATTATATTATTCTCTAGCTCAATTATGAGTTTGTTACATTTTTCAGTTCGAAACTCAAGGGGAAAAGGGGTCTTTAAAATATTCCAGAATCTCCCTTTCTTGGATGTTAAAGAAACAACTCCTCCATGTAATGTGCTTATGATCACTTAATCCATGACTGTAAAGTGATTATTAACTTATAATTGAAAACCTTTTATTAATTGTTTGCATTAAAATGGTGATTTTTAGCCATTTTTTTTTTTTTTTTGGCTAGAAAATAGAGAATAACGTTATATATATTGTTTATACTAAAATAACCAACCCAACTAGAAATTTAGAAGAAAGAAGATTAATTATATGCATCCACTTCTAATTAAGCCTGTTTATTACATGGATGAACCTATTCATACTATGAAAAGTACTCTACACCCACTTTTTTTTAATATATTTATAAAAATATATAGACGCGTCTAATTTGACGAAATATATGACTTCTAAAAATACAATTCTTTTTTTTTTTTTTTAATATCAAGCTCAATGGAGAAGCATTCTATAGTGCAAGTATATAAACCGATTTATAGTGATTTTTAAACAACAATAGTCAAAAGAAATAAGGAATAAAAAAAGATAGCTCCCACGAAAATCATTATTTTTCACCCATGCATTAAGTCATCATCATGTGTTAGTTGCACTAGCATGCATAAATCCAATATATTTGACTATAATTTAGTAAGTGTGCTCATAAGAACATGGCCAACAACATGGAAAATCAATATTTTTTATTTTTTTAGCGCTTCACATAATTATAACAAATGATGCATGCATGATTTATTATTATACAATGCACTTAACAAGAGGAGTTGTTATATATTCAAAGGAAAAAAAAGAAGAAGAAGAAGAAGAAGAAAAAGAAGATGATGATGATGATGAAGAGGAGTTGTTATTTTCAACAAAAATTATGTTGGTTTAATAATATATATAGAAACTAGAAAAGCATGTTTTGCTTGAGAAAATAAATTTTTTTTTTCTCCTCGTATGGACACCTCTTAAATTTCTTGAATTTAAAACCTTAGTTGTTAAAATTTTTTATTTACAATCAATCCTCTGAATTTACAATTGTTACTATCATTGGTCCTTTTGCTCCCTTTGTTAAATTTGTAGATGGTTTTTACATAAGACGCACATGGTAGCCTAAGAATGAAATAATTGATCATTTTTATTTAATTTTAATATAATTGACTAGTTATGTCTTTTCTTGGCTCTCACAGGCAAGTCACATGTAAAAAACCGAGTCGAGATCTGCTGTTTCAGATTTTATGTCTCATTAACTATCTCTTCAATAGTATTATGACATATTATCTGAATTTAAAAATTTAACAACATAAAGATGTTATTATTGAAATCTCTTAAATAAATTTGATAAGTTCTCAGAACATTATTGATATTATAACTTCTGACATAGAAAACTCAGAAAAAAAAAATCTAAAATTAACGGACATAATCAAACGTGTCATAAATTGTAAGGTTAGAGAGTTGATTGTGAAAATCGAGGAGTTGCTTATATAAAATTAATGTTAAAAAAATAATTAAAATTCATGAGAGAGAGAGAGAGGATAGAGGAATGGGAAAATGGAACTTTGAACAGAATGATTGACCGTGGGGCATTGAAATGAAGGCGGGGTTTTTTTATTTACAATTTTACATCCCGAGAAAATGACAGATTCGAGGCCGTGGAATTGACCGACGATCTAACCAAAATTCGGATTGAAAAACCGCCCCTCACGTGCGATTCCCTTTGACTATATATCCTCATTAATTTCAGACTATAGCATTAGCACTCTGCTTAGCTATTTCCCAATATTTCTTCTCATTTTTTTTTTATATTTTTATTTTATCTATCTCTGTCATATATGTATATACCTCGGCCCTCGTGCCCCACTTAATTTGACGTTTTTAAATTAATCGCCAACTCGTCCCCAACCAACCAACACCCAAAGTACTCGAGTTCTCTCATCACCAGCCAAACCATAACCCCATGAGGCCGCCTTGTTTAACACACGCCTTAATCCATCAATTAATCTCTTCATTTATGTTAATGGATTCGTGTCTTCTGTTCAATTTTTAACGTCTCAAATAATGACTAGCTAATCATATTGTAATTTGATGAACTCATATGTAAATTATGAGAATGTCGTGTAAAAGACATTTTAGATGTTCAGTTAATTGGGATTTGATCTTATTTTAATATATGTTATGATAAAGTAAATATATGTGTATATGTATGATCATGAAAAACGGATATCATCTAATATAGTAAAATATGTGTGTGCATGTATGATCATTTTTACTGATTAAAACAATAGTAATGTTTATTTATAAGAAAAAATATATATTAAAATGGCATTTAAATGGTTACTTAATATATGGAATTAAATACGGTATTGGGCACTGGATATAAAAATGAATACTTGTACCAAATATAATAATTTGACCATTTTTGTGCTAAATTCAGCATTAACATCGAGCCATATTATATTGAAAATATGACTGACCAGATTTTAATGATCATATTATGTCACTATTATGCTCTTTTAATAGATGTTCCCACTACATAAACTCCCTAGTTAATTGATTCTTCTTTTTTTTCTTTTTCTTTTTTCCCCATTAAATCAATGAGTTGTTATACCTCGCTTTAAAAAATGAGGTGTTTTATTCTCTCTCTCACTCTCTCTTTTGGGGTAGTATCACGGATCTCGTTATTATCCATCTCCTTCGTGTTTGAGTAGACTAATTAAATTGATTAAGACCCTTATAAAGTTGCTATCATACGGAAAATATAATTATGTGATTGACGATAGTAGTGGTTGAATTGATGATTTTCTTGCATTATTGCAGTATCTCTTTATTTTTATTGCCCAATCACAAATTAGCTATTCCACTATTTGTCTTTTTCCCATCAATTTATTAAATTTACCTAATATCTAATGAAGAATGTTAAGGGATATTTATAGTAATGTTAAACATCACTTGTTAATTAAAGACGAGTCTTATAACATGTGATTTACAAATGATAATTACATTTTTTGTTAATAAAAATAAGAAGCATCGGTGATACATTCAAGCATTTTTCATAGCTAATAGAATTGAGCATTCATTTTAATCACCTATTTTATTTGATATTTGATTTAAATATAATGTTTGTATTTCAACGTGTGTTTGATTTAACCATTAATCTTGGTTAATGGTTTGCAAAAGATAAAGAAATGGTTTGCAAATATGGTAGGTCTATATAAGCCGATTTGACTGAAATTTGTGGTGTGGCAGTATCATCACCCACCGTTTAAACAACCTATCTAATTTCATTATTACACAGATAATCAATTTAATTAATTATGATCAAATCCCCACCTTTTACGATCCTTGTCCCAATCAATCAGATAAAATTATTCCATCATTAAACATTAAACAAATCATCCCTTCCGATTCATCTTACCTTAGAGACTATTAACAATAAAGCTTTTTTTTTTTTTTTTTTTTATATTGCAAAATTACAAAAATGCAAAAAACAATACAAATAGTAATAGTAAATAAAAATAATAAATCTTCACACATTGCCAATCACTGACAAATATGTAATCCTCTCTCTCCTCGATTCTCTCTCCACTAAAGTAAAGAAGAAAGTACTAGTATATAACTCAATCCAATCCCTTCTTTTTGTACTAAACGCAGCTTTTTCTCTGCCGTTTTGCCTCTCTCTCTCTTAAAACCACCACCACCACCACCACCACCACCACCGTAAGTTTCGGCTTTCTCTCTCTTGTTTCTCTCTCCTCTTTTCCTCTTTCTTTGTGGTTTTAATGCAAAGCAGAGCGGTGTAGCCGTAGGGCTGTGTGCCTCCTCTGCGGTGCGGTTAATGCGAAGCGGCGTAGGGCTGGTTGGCTGGCTGGCCGAGAGAATCTGACACGCATCAGACATCTCTGATCGTCTCTGTTTCCTTTTTGTGGAGCCAAGAATTTACGTGTTTTCGGTCTCTGTGAAAAAAACTTTGGTATTGTTCCCTAGTCAACCTTGTTAAATCATTCACAGGTCTCTAGTGTTCAAGAGTATATATACGTGTTTATATATATTTACATACACATACATATATAATTGAAATACGAAAAGAGAGAGAGAAAAGTTTGTCAAGAGAATGCTGGAATCGGTGAAGTACCTGATCGGCTCCGTCGGCGCGAGCGGCTACGGCTCGAAGTCCACCGCCGACGAGGTCACCAAGGTTTCTGATCTCCGATCTGTGACGGCGATCATCACAGGTGAGAAATCGTGATCATTCGATTGCTGTGATATTTGGTTATTATTGGAGTTTGTTGACGTGTGGTGGTGTTCGGTTTTGGTTTTGGTTTTGGCTTAGGCGCTACGTCGGGGATCGGCGCGGAGACGGCTCGGGTGCTGGCGCGGCGCGGCGCGAGGCTGGTCCTGCCGGCTCGGAGCCTGAAGGCGGCCGAGGACGCGAAGGCGCGAATCGCGTCGGAGTGTCCGGACTCGGAGATCGTCGTCATGGCTCTCGATCTCAGCTCGCTCGCTTCCGTTCGGCGCTTCGTCGCGGAGTTCGAGGCTCTCGACTTGCCTCTCAACCTCCTCATGTAACAAACCAATCCTTCTTCCTCTCTCTCTGTTTGGCTGGCGAGAAAACGAGAGCAAAGTTTTTTCTCACTTTTTTTTTTTTTTTGCTTTTTCCCTTTTCGGTTTCAGTAACAACGCCGGGAAGTTCGCACACGAGCATGCGATTTCGGAGGACGGAATCGAAATGACCTTCGCCACTAATTACTTAGGTAATTAAGCGATTAATTTTCTCATAATTAGTTGAACGAAAAAGAATATTTGAGTTTTATTTATTTATTTGTTTGTTTATTTACTGGTTTTTTTTTTTTTTTGCAGGTCATTTTCTGCTGACGAAGCTCTTGCTGAAGAAGATGATCGCGACGGCGAAGGCGACCGGAATCCAAGGTCGAATCGTGAACGTCTCGTCGACGGTTCACGGCTGGTTTTCCGGCGATATGCTCCGATATCTCGGCGAGATAAGCCGAAGCAAAAGGTGAATTAAACGAAACGATATTATCAGTAATCTAATTAATTAATTGATTAATTAAAATCAATAATACGTTTCTGTTTTTGACTCTTGTTAATTTTCTTTAATCTACTATTTAATGTAGCGATTACGATGCGACACGTGCATATGCACTCTCGAAGCTCGCCAATGTTCTGCACACCAAGGAACTTGCTCGGAGACTTCAGGTTGATCATTAAAAGACAAAAACTTTACTAAGAAATAATTAGATTAAAAAAAAGTGAATTTTGTTTTCTTTCAATTTTTTTTTTTAATTTTAGTTTTATTTTAGATTTACCATTAATGTTTTTTTTTTTTTTTTTTTCTTTTTGGTAGCAAATGGAGGCAAATGTGACAGTAAACTGTGTCCATCCAGGAATAGTTAGGACCAGACTCACCAGAGAACGTGAAGGCCTTATTACAGGTTTAAATTCATTTCTCAATAACTAATTAAGTTTAAAGTCTATAATTAGCTCTTGCTAGATGATTGGATCCTTAATTATCTGTTTTTTTTTTTTTTACTGGATTAATTTTTAATTTCAAAACATGTAGATTTGGTGTTCTTCTTGGCTTCCAAGCTCTTAAAGACAATCCCTCAGGTAACAAAATTTAGTTAATCTAGTCTTGGAACATTTTTTGGAGTTTATAATTTTTTTTTTAACTTAGAAAAAACAAATGGTAGTGTTTAGAATAATTGAAGAAAATAACATATTTATTAGTAAATAATTTATATATTTTTAAAAAAATTATTTACTTAAATAAATTAACAAATGGCAGAGTTTAGAATTATTGAAGAAAATAACATATTTATTAGTAAATAATTTATGTATTTTAAAAAAATATATTATTTTTTAAATACAAAAAATTATTTACTTTAATAAATTAATAATTTATTAGAGTAAAATTTTATTTATTTCTAGTAAATATGTTACTTATTCTAACAATTTTAAAATCCTGCTATTAATTACTCGAATCCTATTACAGAATTTGTTTGATGAATCTATATTGTTTTATGATATGAATTTTAGTTACCACTTGTGACGTAATAATACTTATTATTCATATATTATAATAATTTTTTCTTTTGTTTTTTGTTTTTTTAATTATTATGGTTATATTAGGCTGCGGCGACGACTTGCTACGTTGCCACGAATCCGAGGCTGAGCAACGTCTTTGGGAAGTACTTCGCTGATTGCAATGAAACGTCGCCGTCTAAAAGGGCGTCCAACCTAAGCGAAGCAGCTCAGCTGTGGACTGCCTCTGAAATAATGGTTTCAAGAGACCCCAAATCAGTCCTTCACGAGGCACAAGCAAAGTAGAAAACAAGATGTTTACAAAACAAAATATAGCTATATATATATAAGTAGTATCCATATATATATATATGGGTTATATATGTATGTGATAATTATAGCTCAGTTGTTAAAAGCGGTTTAATTAGTTTTTCTTACAGAGATAGAGAAATAGTCTATATATGGAGAAACCAAAACTTAGCTAGGAAGGAGGAATATTTCACCAGAATATACAATGTAGACAGCTTTGAATATAGTTGCGTTTAGTAGTATTGCATGTATGACGGTAAATGATATATATAGACAATATTATATATAAAGGAAGGTTTGTGTTATGTTTATATAATATTATCTTGTGCGCCTGTTTTGAATTTTGTTGGTACTTGTAAGCTATATATATATTTGTGTGTGTGTGTGTGTGCAAGTTGTTTATTTATTTTTGTATTTTAGGTTGGACTGATGATATATTATGGTACAATGATACACAATAATCATGGAACAATATTTGAGTTGATATATATATATATATAATATATAATGGGGTTTTGATTGGGAGAAGAAAGTGTTCGGGAAACCCTAGTTGGGTATATATAGTTCTTTTTGGCATATATATTAATGGAATAGTACACACGCTAATGAATAAATAATTTTGGTTTATTTCTTTTTAGGCAATGTGTATCGCTTGATATATTTTTTATGAAAATAGAAAATGAGGAGAACATATAAGTGGGAATTAAGAAGATGGGGTCGGTTAGTACCATGTAGTAGGTTGATTTTTTGAAGAGTATCTTTGAGCGATGATAAATAATGCGTTTAAGGAAAGGAATATCATGAGTGTCCTTTTCTGATATACACAGTTTCCCTCTTTCATTTTTCTTCACTATAATCATGTGTGTTTATATATATATATATTTGTATTTTTGTAATATAAGAATAATATATATATATATATTATGGTTGGAGTCAAGTGTCCTAGAAAGAAAAAGTAAAATTTGGCTCTGTAAAAATGCTAGTAGGCTAGCTTTATCAAATTATACTTAATTTTGCCTCAAGTAGAATATATGTTAGTTTTACCAACTTTGCTAAAATCAATATTAATCTTTCAGTGTCATTGGCTTGCGATTTTCGTGTTTATTTCACGTCTCTATTCCGTCCGTAAGTATCTAACTCCTACCAACTTGCCAAATGGCTACTATAGCTTTAAATCATAATTAGCCAAAAGCCCCACGAGTATGCATGGAAGACCAATAAATGTGACCCCCTTCGTAGTAGATGAAACAATAGTAATGTAATATAGCGAAGATCGATCTCCTCAAATTTTTTTAATTAATTTCTTTTCTTTTCTTTTCTTTTTTTTTTTTTTTTTTTGCCTCAAATAAGTTGTGTGTGTGTGTGTTTGTATACACACATATATATGTAGAGAGAGAGAGAGAGAGAGAGGAGTGGGGTTTTGACCCACATGAGAGCCATAAGGATATTAACCACGTTTGCTTCGTGGTAGTTGTAGATGATCATTCAAGTAATCAAGCTCTTACAACAAAAAGTATATAGAAGTTGCCTCTTTTTTTTTTTTTCGTTTTTTTTTATTTAAATAAGTTGTCTCTTATTTTAGGAGTTCATAACTTCCTTGTACATCCCAACAGATTAGGATTTATAATTTGTGGTCCCTTCACTCGGCTGTAGGATTAAATTCAAACAGTGTCAAAAATCGTACCTACTGGCTACTAGAAGAGAGAGAGAGAGAGAGAGAGAGAGAGAGAGAGGAGGTACTAATTTATTGTACGACTCAAGTTAACTTTGTTCTAATCGTATTAATTTATTCTGTTGTCGTTTTTTCGGTTCTCAGGTTTATTGTTGATATCTTTGTTGCTGTTAATTTTTTCGTGCTCGGTAATATAATTTTTTGATGCTGTTGACGTCTTCATTATGTTTGCCGTTTTATTGCTAAGGTTGTCGTTTGTTATTGTTATGGTCGTCTAATGATGATGGCGTATTTTCCTATGTGATTTTTCTGTAAAGCCACCGTCGTTTTTTATTGCTAAGGTTGTTGTCCTTCTTATTGTTTAGTCATGGTAATATTGTTCTTTAAATCGTAACCATTTTTATGTTCCTTATCATTTTACCATGTCGTTGCCTTTTGTCAGTCTTTGCCGTATTGTTTAAGATGACAATTTGTCAGGTAATGTCGTTTTACGAGTTATGTCCTTAAAACGTGATCTTCTTTTTATGCTGTTTTCATTCTGTTTCATGCCCCTATCTTTTCTACGCTGTTATCGATCTTAGGCCACTGTTATTTTTGCTAGGTTCATTTTTGAATTCTGATGTTTTTCCAGAAAATGTCGTTTTCCTATATTGGACTCCTCCTTAACGACTTCATGTGATGTCGTTTTCTCTTTAATACTGTTTTTAGCATTGTTCTCGTGTCATGGCCACTGCAATTTTCCATGTCGTTTGTCATGCAGTTGGTTTTCTGAGCTTCGTCGTTTTTGCATGTGTTATGTTGTCTTTATAAGACCACAGTTGTTTTTCAGCTAATATGGTTTTTAAGTCCCAGAGTTCCATGTAATGTGGATTTCTTTTTTCTTTTTTAAAGGGGTTTCTGCCGTTTTTGATGGTGTAGTTCTTAGGCCACTATTTTTTCATGTCGTTTTCAGGTAACATTGGTTATTAAATCTTTGCCCATTTTATGATGGTATCGTCTTCTTTTTTAGGCCTTTTTTTTTTTTTTTTTTCTTGGCTTCTGCCGTTTTTAAGATTCTGTCGATTTTCCATGTAATGTTGTTTTCTTAATACCACAGTCGTTTTAGATGTAAGGTCATTTTGACATTTCATGTCGTTTTTTTCACTTGTTGTCGTTCTTAAGCCATAATCGCTTGTCACCTAGGGTCCTGTTCCTCGACTTGCCTTACGTCTGTTTTTGGACTTTGTTATTATTCTCAGTCCACAATCGCTTTCGAGTTCCATATTTTTCACTGGTAGGGTCGTTTAATATAAGTAATGTTATTTGAGTATTCATGTCGTTTTATTGCTGTTCTTTTCCTACTTTGTCGTCTTTTTTAAGCCTCTGTCGTCTTCTGAATTTTCGAGTTATGTCGTTCGACCAAGAAAACGTCGTTTTTCATATTTCTCTCATCTTTTACACGTAATGTCGCTTTCACACCTTTCGTCGCAACTTGCAACAGTGCTTTTCGTCTAGCTTGTAGTCGTTAATTAAGGTTGATGTCGTTTTTTCACCACAAGAACAAAAGCTCCCAAAAATGGAAGTCCCTAAAACCCATATGAAAATCACCATAACTAACCTAAAACCACGCCACTTCTCCATCGCCGAACCAAAGAAGAAGAAGAAGAAGAAAAAAAAGAAGCTTGTCATTTTTATTTCCATCTAAAAATGGCGGCCGCCATAATCCCAGAAGCCGCAAAGAAGGTCTTAACCCCGGAAACCCTCCGCTCTGCCGCCAAACAGTCCGTTGGATGCCTCGTCGTCCCCGTCCGCCTCCGTCGCGCCATCAAAAAGTACATCCGAGGTCTCCCCTCGTACACTTTCTCTCTCTAAATCCATGATTTTTTTACTTTTTTTTGGTTTGGAAAACTTGTTTTTTGGGATTGCAGAGCAAGAGGACCCTCACACGAGAAACAAAGTGCTGAGGCTGTCGCAGTCGCTGAACGAAATCAAGGGCGCGAGCCTTCAGATATCGGCTGCGGCTTCGATGGAACTCGTCGACGAGGCCCAATCGAGGCGGTGGAAGATTCAGAGTTCTTATGGCGATACTGGACTCCAGTACAGAGACGACCAGGCCATCGCTTATGTCGCTTCCCGTATGCCCGCCGTCTTCTCCGCCTGTTACAGAGTTCTCTCCGAGGTACCTTACCTTTGCAATTGAATTTTATCATTTGGGTATATCAGAAAATCATGAATTATATGGTTTTGATTCCGAGTTTGGTTCATAAGGGGAAGTAATTTTAGTCAAGATAAGATTTTGTGCTTTGTTTGCTGAAAATTAGATACTGGGATAGAATATGGGATGGATTAAGCTTAGTTGGGTGAATGTTCTAATTTCCTAAGTCTGGATTGATGAGTAAGTGACCCATTTGGTTTGGAATATGAAAACTGAGTATATGAGAAGCAACTTTGGTTGGTGAATATAGCATCTGGTACACCATCAATGAGCTGGTGTCGATTAAAATGCCCCTTTTAGATAAGTTTAAGGTTCGATACTTGATTGTGCCCGCTTTAAATTTCTTGCCCGGCCAATGAGGTTCGAACCTGTGGTGGCGAGGGGAGCCTGTGCCCATCTTCCGAGTAGAATTGGGTCAGCTCATTTTCATTCCATTTGTGGGTCTTGGGATGGGGAATGGAATGGCACCAACAACCCCTTTTATTTATATATATATATATATATATATGTATGTATGTATATATCATCTGGTGCATATCAAAGTGCGTTTGGTTGTAGCGTTTGAGGGGGAGAGGGTTTTGAAGGATGAAAATAAGAGAGTTAAAATAGATGTTAAAAGGGGAATAACATTTGGGTCTGGCGGACGCAATAATATTTTTGTTTTCTACCTTAATAAAAAAATAAATAATAAGGAAGGATTTGACTCAAAGACAGTACTTGAAAAAGAAGGTTACCAAGGTATACTGACTTTTTTCTTTTTTCTTTTTTTTTTTTTCACCACTTAATTCATATCCATAAAGCTCAATTTGAATACTGAACCAAGCGCACTCAGTTTTTTATTCTTTCCCTTAGAGCCATTGAGTTTGGAAAAGTTTGGAAATTGCTTCATATTTTATACGAGTTTCTGCAAAAATTATGTATTTTTCAATATTCAGGTTCGCAGAAGACTACCTGGTTTCTCTCCATCAACCGTGTTGGATTTCGGTGCTGGCACGGGTTCAGCCTTCTGGTGAAACTCATATATTTACAGAACATCATACATATTGGATTAGCATTACAATCTCTGGATTTCCTTAATTAGAGTTGGATGTCACAGGGCACTACGAGAAGTATGGCCACATTCCTTGGAGAAAGTTAATTTAATAGAGCCATCCCAGTCAATGCAGCGTGCAGGCCGGAGCCTTATACAAGGTCGTAATTTCTTTTTTATTAATCCATTTCCTTTGAGATGATAGGGTTTATAATAATGCATTAGAGTTATTAGGAAAGAGAAGGGGTTAGTTAATGATGAATGTAATGTCGTCAAATGAAATGGATTTGCCTACATGACCATGTAGCCATAACAAATGAGGTTATGATTTTACTGGGATAGAAAGTTGGATCTTTTAAAAAATCACGTTGTAGCATTTTCTTGGCGTTGAATTTTCATCTTTTCCAGTGTTGTTGGGCTTTACCTATGTTCGGAATTATTCTTTCAAAGTGCATGCGACAAAGAATCTCTTGGTGAAGCCAATTTCTTATGATTTTATGGTACGAATTTTAGGTCTGAAGAGCTTGCCACTCATTCATAGTTATGAGAGCATTGAAGCTCTATCAAAAAAGATTCGAAAGTCAGAAAGAAAACACGACATTGTGATTGCAGTAAGTTTTTTATTATCTTTCCTTTTTATTTTCCTTTGATTCATTGATCTTGTACAATTAATTCTGCACCTTGGATGTACGTGACCTTTTTACTGGTACTGATTGATTTTTTGTTTCTTTCTTTATGACGAAGTCTTATGTGCTTGGAGAGATTACGTCTTTTAATGACCGAATAACTATAGTACGCCAGCTTTGGGAACTCACACAGGATGTTTTGGTATTTCGACATTATGATAAAGTTCTAAATTTACCATTATTATTAAATTAAAAGAACATGTAAATCATGCATGTCGTGGCGGTTATTCATTTTTATATATAAATATCGTAATATTTTGTAGGTTCTGGTTGAACCTGGAACACCACAAGGTTCTAGTATCATATCTCAAATGCGATCACATATATTATGGATGGAGAAAAGGGTAAACAGTACTTTGCTAGTTTGTTTCACAGACGATATTTTTGTTTAAATTTTCAATGCTGTGTTCATAGTCGTGGTCTTTTTACCATGGGTGTAATATCTTTTTCATGATTTCTTAGAAATTACGGAAATTAAAAGGCAAAAAGGGTGAAGCTTCAAAGGACTTGGTGGATCCAAAAAGTGGTGCATATATAGTTGCTCCTGTGAGTATAATAGCTCCTCACCTTTATTTTCCTCTCTCCCTAGTTCATAACCAATTTCGCACTGTCAATCTTTTTTTTTTTTTTTCCTCCCTTGTTTAATGAAATAGTTCTTTTAAATCTTAATGCAGTGTGCTCATGATGGAGCATGCCCATTGGAGAAAACTGGAACTTATTGTCATTTTGTTCAGCGCTTGCAGAGGACGACTACTCAGCGTATATACAAGGTCTGTCCTTGAATCATGTCGTACAGGGAACATGCACTGTACCGGTTTCCTTATTATTTTGTACTCATTTGAAAAATATACTAGCAAAAGAAGTTTAAGCAAAGTAGAAAATTCGCCACTATGTGAAAATATTTGCAAATTTAAATTGAGTAAATAGTCACTTGGACACGTATACAATCAGAACAATGGAACGTGTTTGCAAAAAGGAAGTTTGAGCAAAGTATAACTTTGATCATTTACTTGTAGCATGTTCAATTTGAGTTTTGAATCATTAGAAACTTATGCAATCATATAGGAATGATAAGCAATGTAGATTTTTTTCAACTATGGTTTAACCATACTGATTTTCTGAAGTCGGATCATTTTTCCTTTCCTGACTTGCAATTATGTTACTATTCGAGCAAATAAATCTTACTGATAGTCCTCTTTTGTAACCTTTGTAGCGTTCCAAGGGTAAGCCTTTACGCGGCTTTGAAGATGAGAAATTTTCTTTTGTTGCTTTCAGGAGAGGACAACGACCAAAGTGAGTTTTTCTTTTCAACAAGCAGGCATTAACATTTTTCGATTTAATTATCTCGGAAGATGTCAGTTCGACACCAAAAATATAAGATTTTGAACTTTTGATTTCAGTCAAAGTATACTTGCATAATATTTTATTGGAATATTTCCTAATTTTAGATGTTGATGCGCAGCGAAGCTTGGCCACTTGATGGAGTGAAATTGGAGACTTTGAAGGAACAACTTGCTAAAAGAAAACCAGAAGATCTTGACGTTGACTACGGTATTCTTCTACATTTAAGCAACTCGGTGTCCTTTAGCGAAATTCTTCCAAAATATGCACGATGAACTACTGCTAGAACTAATTTTCACGGAAATATAACTAGATCCCATTTTCAGAATACACAAATTATAAACCATAATTTTCCCACTTTGTTGTTGTGTTTGACCTTGCCAGATGATTTGGTTAAGCAACAAGAAGAGCAGGCTCTTGTTCCATACGAAGAACCCGACCCAGCTACCTATGATTCTGATACTATGGAAACAACCGATGTTGAGGATAACAGTGAGGTTGAAGAAGAAGAGACAAACCATGCAGGTCTTGGGGGTGGTTGGGGTAGGATCATCTTTTCGCCTATTCGAAGGGGTAAGCAAGTTACACTTAATGTTTGTCGATCGACGAAACAGGATGGTTCAGAGGGTTTATACGAACGAATAATCATCACAAAAAGTAAGAACCCTGCCTTGCATTGTCAGGCTAAAAAATCCCTCTGGGGAGACCTGTGGCCCTTCTAAATTTTGAAAATTTATCCATTCTTTCCTTTTTAATTGTATATTAGGCTTAATGTTATATTTTAATTCCGGTTTCTTAATAGTTCTCTTTCCAATTCAACCTTATTTCTTCAATTGTCTTTAGAATAAGGTACTTTCCATTGAAACCTCATTATTGGAAATCCAAGGTCTGAAACAAAATGGAATCAGATTCTCTTGTTCCATATTTCTTGGGAAGCAAGTTATCCATTGCGAGGAAGCTACAAGTACGAGGACCACAACTAGGATTCCATAGCTTTCATAGCTCGGGTGAATATGTCGAAACAATGTGAAAGAAAAGGGAAAAAAAGAAAACTTGAACACGTAGTAATCCTTCTAGAGATCTAATTCATCAAGGAATAAAAAAATGCGTCACAATTAAGGTGGTCCTCTGCCTTGAAATTGCCAGGTGAGAAACTCTGATGGGTCACAAGTGCCTTCTGCTCTGTTCATGGTTTCGATGCTGCTTCTGGAGTTTTTGTGTTTGTTTGCTTATCGATGCTGTGTTTCGAGTCTTTTCCCGAGATAGGAATTCTTGTAGTTCTGGATCGGTTTGGCGAGGAAGTCTTACATTGTCATAAGGAGTGATGTTTTCGCGTTTGACGTCGGATCTAAGATAGTTAATCCAATCTAAGCCTGCAACACTTCCCACATCCGACCAACCCTACACTCACAAACTAAACCAAAACACGTCATAAAAAAATAGCCCAATGTTTAGTTCCCATAAGTTTGTTACTTCTTAATAAGTACCACTAAGGGTTTGTTTGACAGAGCTTTCTAGAAACTGTTTTTGGTTTTTCAAGTCCAAAAGCAACTTCTAGAAGTGTTTGGATTATCTGTCAGAAGAGCTTTCAGTCTCCATAAGTGCTTCTTGTCAAAGTCAAAAAATGTGACTTCTGGCAAAAACTCTTCTGAGTAGATTTTAAAACTTGTAATAAAATTTAAATTAGACATTATAAACTTTATTTAACATTTTTAGTACTTATTAGAATGCTTTAAAGATTATTTTGACTTTAGAAGTTCTTTGATTCCAAACACTTACTGAAAATTCACAACTTTTATTTTTCTTCTTCTACTAAATAAAAGCAAATGTAAAAATTCTGCCAAATGGGTTCTAAATCTAATAGCAAATGAAAAAAAAAAAAAAAAAAGAGAAGTCATCCTGAGCTCACTCAATCTCACGTCATTTACAAATTTTTAACTTGTCGAAGTGATCTATAATGAGTAAGTAACTAATTTTTAAGCATGATCTAATAAGATACACTAATCTGTGATCAGTTTAGTGTAATCATGAACTTCATGAATTCTATGTTATTTTGAAAATTTTAAATTTTCAATAATGTAAATTTAAAGTTGGTAACATTTAAGAATGTTGACAAAACCTGAGTCGAGATAAATAAAAGCGTTGTTAAGCAAATGAGAACCACGAGAGAAGTTACCAGCTTTCTTAGGCAATGATCTCCAAAGGACTTTACCATGAGACCGAATGTACCTTTTTTATTTAATTTTTTCTTTTCTTTTATTATTATTATTTGGCGTCTTTCTCAAGCAAACGTACGCGTGAATAATATGGGGTGGTTCTTCCCAATTCCCATTATTATCTGAGAGATATTATTGAGATTTGGCCAAGAATCTTGTCTCCTGTTTTGGTAGCTTTACACCATCAGAGTGATGTATGATATGAATATGTATATTCTTGAGATTTCGTGTGTATATATTTCTATAAGTTTTCTCAGAAGGGTCGTACTCCTATTTTAACATATAAAAATTAAAAAAACATAATATGATCATTATTTAATATGACATAAATTTTAAAAAAATATGACACCAAGAAATATAGCTATCAAGATTCTTGTTATATTTTATGTGTTATGTTGAAAAACTGTTATGTTATGTTTTTTTACTTTTATATAACATAATGGGAGAAGACCATAGCAATACCCTATATATACATATATATATATATGTGTGTGTGTGTGTGTGTAAAAACAAATAGTACGGTCATACAGAGCTGAATAATGACTAGAGTCATATCAAAGAATCCAAGAGGAAGCCAGTGTGTTCAATCAGCTTCACATCCTGTTTCATCTTATCTTCTTTTTCTTCAATTATTATATTCAATCTGTTGCTGGGTTGGGAATTATGTTGCTAGATTTGCGCAATATGGAAAAGCAAAGCTCAACAACCTTTCTTCTCTCACCTGCCCTATTTTCCCTTAATCTGAGTGGACGGTAGGCTCAAATCACCCGTAGTTTTCCCAACCCGAACCCTCCTTCCCACCACCCGAAAAAATGACGGTGGTGTGACGAAGTGGCTCCACTTTTATCAAGTGAGGCAGGTAAAAGCGGGTTAACGGATTTTGTAAACACTTCTATGTTTATAAACGTCAAGTGTTAACATTATTATTATCAGTTTTAAACCACTCAAAAAATGGCATTACATTTATGACATAACTATGATGATGATTTGTTTAGCATTTTGCTTGAAGTAACAGAAGTATGTCATTGTTTTAGCAGTCTTCTATTTCATTTATTTAAACCAGTCAAAAATTATTAGGTACAAAATTGTTGGTTCATGATTGACATATATATATATATATATATATATGTAAATGTTTAAAAGTTTTTTTTTTTTTTTTTTTTAAATAGGTTATGGGGATAGAAGTTGGTATGCTCATATTATTCTAGGAAAATGGATACCCCGCGTGATATATGGATCCCTCATGAAGTAGATTGTCCATATGTCTCGACCAACGTGATGGTAACGACTCGAACCCAAACATTCATTGAAGAGAACGAGCGCGCTACCAACCCACCTAAGGAACGCTGGCATAAATGTTTTAAAGTTAGGGGTGATAATCACAGGTTTATAAATTGTTAAATCATATGAATAAAGAGTCTTAATTTAAGTAGACAAATAAATCTAAAATTAATTAAAAACAGAGGCGGTGATTTTATGATACTGTTACTCTATTTAACATGAGTATCATTGAAGATCTACGATAAAACTCATATTTATCAAAAAAACTGTTAATAAGTATTAGGGTAGATTATTAGGTTGGTTCTTAAATTTTTAATTTTGTACAATTTTGATCCCTAAATTTTTTTTCGTAACTGGAATACCCATAAACTTTTAAAATATTGCTATAATAATTATTTACATTAATTTTTGGATGAAATCTGTTAGTTAACATTACTTTTTGACCAAATTACTAACATATTATGTTTAAAAATTAATAAAAATGACTATTATAATAACATTTTAATAATTTAAGGACATTCTTTTTCGTAACTGTAATGATCATAAATTACTAAAAACGCTACTACAGTAGTCTTTTTCGTTGATTTTTTGATAGAATCTGAACTTAGCATCACTTTTTGATCAAATTACTAATAGATTTCATTCAAAAACTAACAAAAATGACTACTATAATAATTTTTTAAAAGTTTAAGGATATTTCAACTAAAAAAAATTCAAAAACTAAGTTGCGTAATATTAAGAGTTTATAAATTTAATGAGTAATTTATCTAAAGTATTATGACAAGACTCATATTAATAAACAATAAATGACGTTAACGACACTGCACGTCTTTTCAAAACCATAGAAGCAAAACTCAAGGAGGTTAAATATAATTTCCAAATCAAAACCTCAATAATAGAAAAGCTAATCTTGCCATATAATGACTCTTATTCTAGTTGGTTCCTACATAACTCTGTTGGGTACCCCAAAAGGAAAAACAGACGAATAATCTATATCCATCCAATTGTCACTCAAACCATCAATGTCTGATATTTTCTTGTCTTTTTTTTTTTTCCTCTTTTTTCCAAACATCATTGTCAAACTTAACCCCCACTAGATAATGGATACTCTACCGAATGGTATTTATTTTGCTGCTCTAAGTAGCTCCTAAACCCTTTAGCCAAAAAAAAAAAAAAAAAAATGTAGCTGCACCATTTAATGACCCACTTCTCACCCATATTTTAATGCTCTTTCAACCTCTCAATATCTTATTAAGCACATTATATATCTAAATATATATATATACGAAATATATATATATCTATTTTTTCGTAACCCCTTTATCATTATCGTTGTAGATATAAACTCACGATAATTATCAAACGCTTAACTACATTCTATACAACAGAAGAAGAAAGTGTCAATTAGAACTCCTTATCTCTTGATTTCCTTATTGTTTCCCTTTTTTGATCTCCCAGTGTTTTCTTTGCAAAACTAACCCTCTCATGAGGATCAAAGCCACGATTGGTTCCTATACTTGCCATCTATATTCGTTGCAAAACTAACCCTTCACTCTCTCAGTGTTTTCTTTGTGAATCTAACACTTTGAATGAATTTAGTTTATATATTCCCTTATTTGTATCAACATTTTTGTCTCTCTAATAATATCATGATGCATGTGTAACTAACATGATTTTTTAATTGATATGACCTGATATTGTGACTAAATATACATATTTAATTGACATGTCATAATATTATTAGATGAATATAAAGAGGACATGAATAAGGGGACACATGAGTTGAATCCATTTATGAAAATATAAGCCGTGATTAGTTCTTGTACTTGTCATCTACATTCTTTACAAAACTAACCCTACATTCTCCCAAATGTTTTCTTTGCAAAACTAATCCTTCATGGAGATCTAAAGCCGTGATTAGTTCATATTCTGTTTGCCGGCAAGCAATTTCATTCAATAGGCCCAACAAATAGTTTTTAGTGCATGAATTTGAACTCTGCCATCAGCATTTAAGTTGGTTTTTTCTGGTTGTCAAATCTTTGAGTCATTTTACTACACTTAAAACTAGCTTTTGAATTCCCCTTTTGCAACACTGACACGTGAACCAACGTGCAATTAAAACGTCATCATGTTGTTTCATGGCTTTTGCTCCAATAAAAAAAAATACATCAATCCAACCAACCGTTATTTTGTAGTGGGATGGTGGACACCTTAAAACAGAGTCTCGATTTCAAATCAATCTCGTACTCATTTGGCAAGTGGGGTGGTGATTCCTTAATAGTGCCAATCTCATCGCGGTGGTTGACGTATATATGAACAATGCATTTCGTGAAGATCCGTATATTATATGCAAATACACTAACCTCCCAAGTTATCTAACATGTCACCCTCTATATTTATTAACTTTTTTCTAAAGCCAGGATAGTTGGGATTAGGAGGCTTATCATTAGGGTTTTTTCTACAGTAATGTATCATACTAATATGCACGTTTTTTATTTTAAGTCCTGATAAGAATCATAGTAAAACTAATAAAATGCAGAAAAAAAAATAGTTTTTAATATGGATCAAACGACCAAAAACTTAATCCTACCGATAGTGCGTTTTTATAAATCTCCCAATCGGCATTTAGTTGATTAAACCGTTTCATTGTTGTATTGTCAACAATGAAGCATTCACATTAACCTAAACAAAATACATAAACAAACATAACGCATTTGCTCAGATAACTTTTCCCATTTCACTCAAAAATAATAAGAAAAAGAAGAAAATTGCATAAATGAAATTCCAATGAAAAATACAATCATTCTGGCTTATAGGTCTGATGATAAAAGCCCCACAGACAACCTCAATTATGAACACAACATTGTAGTCTTGTATACAAATTACAAACATATAGGACCATTGTCACATGAAACTTCACCTAATCTTGGGCCGACACTCCTTGTGTGTAACAAATCAAAGAATCGTATAGATTGACCTGTGTGTGTGTGTGTGTGTGTGTGTGTATATATATATATATATATATATCCCTCTCTTTCTCTATATGTGTGTATATATGTATATATTCATGGAAACCAATACAAAAACAAAGGATAGCAATCCCTAGCCAGCCAGTCAATTGACTCTGTATGGGACTCACAGTTAAATTAGACAAACCGTTGCTTTCTGCTATGACTTGACCTGGATATATATTTTTTTTTTATTTGTATAAATAAATACACTTGGTAATCCCTATGGGGTCATCAATAACCCAACCCCCTTCGCAACAAACTGTCATATATATATATATATATATATTGCATTTGCATATATGCATATACAGCACAATTGGATCCTAAACTAACTATATGCGAATTGGCAGCCCGTAATTGAGGAAGGTTCTGATCCGGCCATCCCAGCCGGCGGTTACTATGACATGACCCCACATGTGAGGAGAGCCAGACATGCTCTGCAACGCGCTCTTCAAGAACCTTAACTTGGATGTAAGCATTGTAGGCGAAATGGCCAGGGGACTCGAGCTGACGAGTTTCTCTTCAGGCCAGGTTGCGGTTCCCCTAGGCAAGGACTCCAGAAACCCGCTTGAGGAGAAACAATCGGGTGAAGAGATGGGTGCTTTGTGTTCTAGATGCTCGTCAAGATTGGGATGCCTTTGACCATTCACGAGTCCAGTTCCCCGTGTGTCCCCAATGAGTGTAGGAGATGGAATTGCATCCGGTGTAGCTTTCGCACCACACCAAGGTATTGCGATCGATGCATTGTGCGACAGGAAACTCTCAGAAGACCAAATCTTCTTTGTACGTGAAGAGGTTTTGTCCTGGTTAGTGTAGTTCCAGATGTAGACATTTGAATCCTCGGTTGCAGAGACAACGTGTTTTCCATCTGAGGTAAAAGATGCAGACATTTGGCTTCCTGAGTTTCGAAGACCTAAAAATGGAAAAGAAAAGGAATTAAAATTTGGTTTCATTTAAGTTGGAGTTTTAAAGAATTGTTCTTGCACCAACCCAAACGCAAAGAACACAAGTGAGATCATAAAACTCCGAAGTAACCCAAATATAATGTGAATTAAAAAAACAAATTACTGCTTCATAGTTGAAATATATAAATTTAAAACGTACCTCTAAATTTGCAGATGACATTGTTCCCACAGACTATACGGACAAACGAATCGGCAGAGGTGACCATGACTTTGCTTGGATCACTTGGAGTAAACTGAAAATTCGAGAAGTTAGTATATGGCAGGAAGCAAGAAGCTGGAAATGCAAAGCTCACTCAAACAAAATTGTGTTTACGAGTAAACTACCTGAAATCCGGTAATCCTCTTGCCCGGCGACTTCTTTTTCCTTGCAAGCAAATTTGAGCATCCAATTGCAATCGATTATCTGAAACCACGGTTAACAGGAACATTCAAGAGGGAGTGAAAAACATATACAATTATCGTTTCAATGTAATTGTTCCAAATTTAAGGCAAAAATCCAGATTGGAGACAGACCACACGTAATCTCATCCTAACTAATTCACTTCACCGGATCTCTCTAGTCTCTCCTATTACTATCTTCCTCTCCACAGACCAAACCAAAACTCTTCAAATTGGCTGAGATCGAAATCTTCTATTCGTGTCACGAAACTACAAACTTTAGCAAAGTAGTGAGATGGTGAGATGAAATTAGCTCATACCTATGATATTATAGAAAAGGCAGGTGCCGATCATGGAGCCTACAATACCTCCCTGCAAGTATTTCAGTAAAACTGTTAAATGTAAGATGAGTAAAATCAATGTTAGTTATCGAACTTATCACTTCCAAGGAGCAAATCTTCAGACCTTTCCATCAGGGCGGTAAGATACCGCAGTGACTATCTCTCGAATATCAATGTAATCAACAACCCGACAGCGATGAACTTCCCAAATTCGAACTTTTCCGTCTATTGAACCACTGATGAAATAGTTATCATCCAGAGGGTTGAAATCAACACAAGTGACTACATCAACCTCAACAATCAACAGATTAGCAATCTGAACCAAACCGAAACAAACAAACAAACAAAAAAGAGAGAGAGAGAAATGATGATCAAAGCAAAAGACTCACCATAATTATTGTGAAAAAAAACTCGAAGGCATCTATCACATCCCACTTGCCACAAACGAACCGTATTATCAACCGATGATGAAAGCAGAAACTGCAGGACATAATAAAAGACATCAACATCAAAAATTTTCAGCAACTAAAAAAAACAGAAAACAAGCATATTGATGAAGAAGAACAAAACTAGTTCTTCAAGTTACAAAAATGTAAAAGCTTTCGAGTAAAGGGAAATGCTAATGCTCGGGAACCACAGGTATCTACCAAATGATGTGTCAAATGACCTGTTAATTTTCAATTCTGAACACACTCCATAAATAGATTCACCGATTAGAATATGACACTTCACTTGCCATCCATTCAGTACAAAACATTTGGTATACCACTTGGGACCATTAGTATTTTCCTCAAGTAAAACTAGGATAAAATAGCTCAAAAAAATTTGCTTTCTTATGATGATTACTAAGTTACTAACCCCTTTACTTGACCATGAGAGATCCAAGACCTCACCGCTGTGTCCCCGGAATTCATGCAGAGGCTTGTCCAATATGTTGAAGATTTTAGGAGGGAAAATGGCACAAGCAGAATCGGACGATCTCTTCAACTTGTTTACCATACAGTGTTTCTCTTTATCCACCTCTAAAGAGTCTACCTTGGACAAGTGATCAATTGTGAAATATTGGCAAGAAGAATCACCAGCAATGTCGAATTGGTTTGATCGCTCATCTTCATTCACCTTCCACACGCGCACAATACCATCTTCGCCGGCACTAGCCAGGTAATGTCCGTCAGGACTGAACTTCATTTTCAGTATCGAACCCTCGTGCGCTTTAAACTCTTGTCCGGCATGAAGGGATGAAAGTTCCTTAGTCCGCTTTCTATGCGGATAGACCTGAACCCTCTGCATCCCCGTTCCCTCCATCGCCTGAACATTGCCGGGACTCAAAACAGCATCACCGTTCGCATCAACAACGCACATCCCAATACCTAATCTTCTCAGCCAACCCCTCTTAACTTTCTTTCCGACATCAACGAAGTGGCTAGTAGTACTACCATCCTCAACCGAAAGAAACGACCTGTGGTCTCTCCGCAACTCCTCGGCGCTAACAGATTGCTCCGAACGGCCCACACATAACCTGCCAACCATTCTACCTTGGCCAAATTCCTCCTTATCAAACTCCGATCTGTGATTCGAATTCCTGAATTTACACAATAAATTATCTAGCAAAGAACCGTTTGTTGCCGAATTTAAAGTTTCATTCGACGAGGAAGACACGCTACTAGACTCGCTCAACGAGATCCCTTCTTCGGAAGCTGAAGTTCTCAGCACAGCCCCACTGTTTTCCTTAACTCTATCAACATCCAATTCGATTTCATCACAAGAAACTCCTCTTCTTGTGTCCTCCTTCGTAATCAAATACTGATCCGAATCCAAACCCATCCATTTCAAGAACTTCCTACGCCGCTCCATAACACCGCCCAGTTTCTCAGCCCAGACCTCGTACCTTAATCTACTAGAAACACTAGTTTTGCAGTCGTCGGAGCAATCCGAATCCCAATCCGACACAGAAGAAAGGTCCTCACGAGCATCATAAAACCGATCCTCTCTCTCTCTCTCATCACAGAAATTACCCATCATTTTTTTGTTTTCCACAAACTATGTTTTGCTTCAATCTTTATCCCATGAGATCGGAGATCCTGATGACCCAAAATTTTAAGAAAAAAAAGGGGGTCAATAATTATTAAAAAAATCATATATTTCTCTTGAACCAGAATCTAAAAAACCCCAATAAAGATCTGGACAAAAATCGCAAGCCGATTCGATCACAAACAGAGCAATAAAACAGAAATGAGAATCCCAATTCAAAAACAAAAAGGTTAGAGCAAGAGATAAGCCAAAAGAGAAAGATAAGGCATTTTGCTCACCTGGGTCACCGTGAAACTTTGGTGAAGACCCAGAAATCCACTCTCCGCACAGGGATTTCCTCTCTCTCCCACTCTCTCTCTCTCTCTCTCTGTATTGCTCTCGCAACACCCACTTGTGGAGGCAAAGAATATTAACAAGACGAAAACTTGCTTTGCAGTTTAAACCCCAAAAAAAAATAAAAAATAAAAAATAAAAAATTAAATTAAATTAAATTATTCCCTTGATGTGGGTGTTGGAAGGAACGAGAAGAGGAGGGAAAGTTATGGGAGTGAAAAAGGGTGCTTGTTTCTGTTGTGTGTGTGGTATCGTATGTGCCTTTCAAAAAAAAATTATTTTAAATTTGTTCTTAATTTTTATGAAGAATTTTAGATTTTATTCTCTATAACTTGTTTATATTATTGTCTGTTTGGATTGATAGTTAGAGTTAGAATTTTTTTTGTTGGAGTTAATTTACTTTTTAAAAACTAGTTATAATTTTTGTTAATTTTTTAAAAAAAAATAAAAATTTAATAAAAAAATTATAATTTAGTTGAAGTTAAACCAATGTACTAAACAAAGCATTATTATTTTTACTTATTTTTTGTGTGATTTATTATTACAAATATAACTTTTAAGTGTCAGATTAAAAATATTTAAGTCGACGAAAATTGATATTTACAATGAGTCCATTACCGTATTAGTCTACACAAGAAGTGGAGGGCTTTTAAAAGAATCAAAGATTCATATTTTTTGTGTAACTCGATTCTAAATTGAAAAGAGTGTAATTTTTCCATTTATGTTTGGAGCTCCTACAATTTTTACAATTAACAGTAAATCGATTCTATAAAATAATACTTATTTTTTTTTTATTAGTGTGTGATACTTATGCGTTTGGATCAAAAATATAAACCATATAATTACAATCTAATTTTTGTCTTTTTTCCTCAGTTTTATTATTTACACAGTTTTGTAATTCAAATTTTAAAAGTTCATAACTTTGCATAGACAAGTCCAAATGAAATGACTTTTTTTTAAATTACATAAAATTTCGATACGAACAAAACAAACTTCATATTGATATTTTTTCTGAACACATTTTAAGTTTTTATACTTTTTAACTCAAACAATTCAAACGCATTGATAAACACACAATCAATTCATACATAAATTCTACAATCCAAACATTGATGTCAACCGCATGCTTAGTTTTAATAAACCTCTCACTATTATTTTTATTTTTATTTTTCCATATCTTGATTATGTTGTTCTTGTTTTCTTAAGTAGTTCTCTAAGGAGTTTGTAATTCGCTTTCTCTCATTTTTATGTAAGATTGTTGATTCGACAATCTACCGGTTGGTAATGTTATTTTGGCTATTTTTCCCTCATATCTGGTTGGTTGAGCTGTTTTCTTTTCAGGTTTTATTTTTCATTTTTTATTTTTGAAAAAGTAGGTTTTGTTGTTTGTTTGAAGACTTTATTAAGTTTAACTCAAATTAAATTGTATTTATTTCAATTTATTTTTTTTGTTTTTTTTTTTTTAAATCAACAAAATTTATAATTATTTTTTGAAAGGTCAATGAACTTCAATTTAAAATTTTATTTTCAACCGACGAACTAAACACAAACTAAGTTCTTTGTTTTATTTTTATTTTTATTTTTTCTTCCGAGTCTTTGTTCTAATTTGGGTTCTAAAGCTTTCCGTGACTTTCCAATTGTACATACTTTTTACCATACAAGAGGGTCTAACGTTGAACTTTCTACTTTATTCTACGCTGCTTTTTCTTTTCTCCTTTTTAAATGGTATTCTATGATGCTTTCAAAGAAAATAAAAGTTTTTTTTTTTTTTTTTTTTTTTTTTTTGTAGAAAAAGTTTTGTGAACTTCTTACTTTCATTTCAATAGAAGCTGAAAATGAATAATAGCAAGCACTTAAATTTTTGGAGGTTTTCAGAATTCTTTAATACCAATTAATATGATAAGTCTTTGTCGTTCTTAATATAAAGTTATTTTTTTCTTTTTATTTATGATCGCATAACACATTGATCAAACAAGATCTTTTTTATCGAGTTCGAGTACAAAAAAAAAAAAAAAAAAAGGATCTTTTATATTGAGATTACAAAGTATCAAACTTGTAAACATGTTAAGATGAAAAAAGTTACTAATTCATTTGGTGGCTAACGAAAACAACTATAGAGTTATTGTATTTCTTTATATTTGGGAAGTTATTCCACGAATATATATATATAGATATATATATATATATATTTTTTCAGGGTCCTCAATATAGTTAACATAGGGAATAGATTTGATGGACTTTCAAATTTATGCATAAAGGTCAGTAATTATTGAAATTGCGATAAAATTTGGCTACAAACTTTGCAAGATAACATGTCATTATCTAAAAACGAATAAATTATCAAACTTGGATCGCTTTTTGGCCGACCATTTCTACTTTGAGCACTTTCTCAATAATTTTTGTTATCTTTTTGTTTATTGTTTTTGGGAAAGGAAATAGTTATGGGTTTATGAAACCCAAGTCAAAATATTGTCGGCATGAAAATTTATAGTTTAGCATTTAATTACAAGAGTCTCGTTTTCTCCTTTTTTTACACTTGTTTTTTTTTTATAATTAATTTTACTTTTTTTTTTTTTTTTTGGTATTGTATTCATGTTTTGTATATTAGGTTCTTACGCGAGTCTACGCGGTAGGAAAAAAAAAAATTGGGGGTGGTGGGCCAGGAAGACTTTTCAAAGGTGAAGGACTATTCAGAAAAGATTAGTTGAACGACTTCTAATGGAACGAGTCAACAAACTTGTTTGTTTGACTTTCAACTTGTTTGTCATTGTCATTGTGTACGGGACATCACTAATAGAATGTTAATTTTACTAAAAATAACTTTTAATTTAAACATTTAGATTAAGAAAAATAACTCTTTAACATAATACTATTTTAATATTAAACGTGACAATCATTATACTTGGTGATAAATTTAGAAGACAGCCTTTGATTATTATTGAAGATAACACATTAAAAATGTTAATTTTTAGAGCATAAGAATTTGAACTCTGCAAATTTTAATGAAAGTGTGTATAATATTTACAATCAAACTGTGTGTATAACTACTAATTTTCACATCTTTATAACATATAACATTTGTGTTAATATTTTTATTGAAGTATTACCCCAAATAAAGCATATTTAAAAACAAAATCATTTGAATTCATTGGTTACCTTTTTTTAGTTGAATCTTACTCAAAAGCGCATTAAATATCTATTTGTTAAAAAAAAAATAATAATAAGAGAGAGAGAGAGAGAGGAAAAAAAAAAAAAAAACAATTCGATGAGTCTGACTTGGTCAGCTCCAACCACCACCAATATGCTAGCGTTGAATAGGGCACACTCAATTCAACCTTTTAAAATAAATCTATCTATATATATATATATATATATTCCGTAGAAACTACCAAAACATTCTGGATATACATGATTTTCTTGCTTTTTCTTTTCTGGAAATTGGACCAATTTGTTGACTTTTGACCTATACTTTTGAGACCAAATACATTACTATTACTGAGAAGAAGAATCCGCTAAGTGTATGAGAAAATTTGTTTTTGGGAAAATTTGTGATAAATCTGATTTCTTTTCCTTTCTTTTCTGTTTTTGTAATTTTTTTTTTTTTTTTTTTTTTTTTTGGAGGAGTTAAAAGAAATGGATCGAGACTACGGATGAAAGATGATGGCGACTATAGAGACTTGGTTGGGACAACTGGTTCAAAGTGCCACGGCTTGTTATATATATATATATATATATATATATATATGTTAGTATAATTTAATTGTCCTCCGTGGAAAAAATTGATAAATAAATTTTTATTGGTGGGGTGTAAGCTGTTTTTGACAGCTTCAAAGGCAAACAAAGATGGTGGACCATTTGATAATTGCTTCTCTTTCAAGGTCTCAAACAGTGCTTTTATTTTTATTTTTTAATTTTATTTTGTTTGGGCAACCATTGTGGCATTGTTTGGCGTTTCTAAAAACACATGCACATGCACACACACGTATAGAAAAACATTATAAAACAAAAATGGAGGGTGAGAGGATTTAAACTCTACATGAGTTAAAGAATGCCCATTAGGCAATATCCAAAGTTGGAAAACCACATATTGGTTGTGTATCCGTTCGACTAGCATTGGTTCTATCTAGTGTTGAGTGTGACATTTGTACTATAGGTTTTATATTTGTTTTGACCAATCAAAGTTTTTCATTGACTGTAATAGTATTGTTGAAAGATTTATAGATGTTTTTTTATAGTTTGTGTGCCTTTTTAGTTTTATATTATTAGAACTTGGTATACATTTTATCCCCTCGTGTTTTTTCTTTAAATTTACTAGTATAACCGATTTGTAATCAAAATTAAATTTACTCGTATTATAAGATCATTTGAGCCAGTATTAATATATATATTTCCCTTATTGGAAATACAATTATCTTTTTCAACAAAAAAATAAAAATTACGGGCCTTAGTATCCTATAATCTTCCTAAACTCCAAGTTAAATTTCACTTACAACTCTTGCTGGCCAACAAACAAATGATGTCAAATATTATCTCCACAAGAATTCGACGTATACTAATTCAATTATCAATAATCTCCATTTCTCTACAATGTTGGTTATGTATATCATGTACAATGGATCAGATTCTAAATATATTTTTCAATATTAGTTACGTGTATATATATATATATATATAAATAGAATCCCAATATTTTCCATGATATATAATTTAAGTTATTACTCTTCGTAAGTGATCGAATCCCTTTTATGCACTTAATCAGCAAAAGAATTAAAAAATAAAATAATTACTATAATTCGCACGTGTACAATTAAACAAATTAATACAACAATTGGAAAAACTTTTTTTTGAAAGAAAAACATTCGAAAACTTGTTTATGCTTAGTATTTCATATCTGCCAAACAACTTACATAATTATAATATAGTTTAAATTTTCTTTTTGCTATTTCTGGAAATTATTAGGCAATTTAATGTTGCTTATTTACAACCAATTTAACTATATAATACTTTAAGGGACGTTAGGAATACAAATTAGAATTGAAGTTTTGAAAATATTTTGATCGAAAACTAGTAAATATTTAAAAATATGTATTTAGTTGAAAATGAACTGTGATGATTAAAATGTGTAAAAACTTGAAATGTGTTTAGAAAAAAAATAACAATATATAGATTTTGCTTATTTTTTTCTTGTCATTATTATATACAATTTATAAAAAAAAATAATAATAATAATTTGATTTTGACTTGCAATAAAAAAGTTGAATTTTAAAATTTGAGTATTTTAAAAAATAGAAATGATAGATTTAGAGATATAATAAATAATGAAATTGATTTACTTTGGAGAAAAAGATAAAAATAAAAAAATAAAAAATAAAAAACATTTTTTTGCTGTCTTTTATAACCCTCATTTATGAGATGATAAATGAGAGATATATTTACGTTAAAGGTCTCGTTTTTAATTCTAATTTTTTAAATATCAACATAAATAATAAGGACTGAGTTGTAGTTTTTCATTAATAAGCGTTAAAAAAATTATTATATTAATTAGATTACTAATTGACACATATATAAAGTTAATAAAATAGTGATAAATAATATGTCATATAGTTTTTTTTTTAATTAAGGGTGAGGATTTAAACTCTACATCTTATAATAATATAATTAATTAGATATGAAATATCATTATACTATGCGTGCGAGTCAATGTATCATATAAGTGATTAATATATATTAAGTTAAAAGCTTTCTATTCCGAGCAAATTAAGTTCAAAGGTTGATTTATTATATATCGTCATTCCTTCTCACATCATCAAATACTATTCATTGAGAATCATCAACTTTTCTTTTTCTTTTTCTTTAAGAATATTGATTATTGGAAAGAAAGTGAGTTATTCGACTACAAAACTATTAAACATTGTGGGTCGGCTAACATTTACAGATGGCAAAATTAAAAAAAGTTTGACTTCTTGGATTAGGCTTCTCGTTTTACATAAATCTTATTAACAGCACTTTGCAGCTGTCACCTCTTTTGCATCTTGCTCATTATTCACAAAAACAATAAATAACGAAAAGACTGGATTGCAAATTTATAGTTTTTTTGCTTCAATTTTCAAAATGGTCCAAAAGTCAAAAAATGGTAAAAAGCAATCACAACATACTACGGGGATGTTTGGGTCACCATCAACTCAATTTTGTCTTTTTCCTCAAAAGTTTTTTATCTTTTTGAAAAAGTCAATCAAAATTACTATTTAAACTTATAAATCTTAACTCAAACTCATACACCAAACGAGCCCTACGTAGATTCCATTTCAATTTCAAAGAGAGATTTTTCTCTGTTTTAGGCTTTAGCTAGCATTAAAGTTGCATTAAAGAATAGAGACTTAGGCCTGTTTGGTGCACAAGTTCAGTTTGAGTTGAGTTGAAATTTTTAAGTTTGAATAGTAATTTTTGTTGACTTTTTCAGAAAAGACAAAAAAATTTTTCAGAAAAGACAAAAAATATAATGAAAAAAGTACAGTTTAGTTTTAAACAGAGTATGTATGCCAAACAAAGCCTTAGCTAACTTCTTTTTTTTTTTTAACTTTAGGTGAGGGTTCGAACCTATAACTTGTTGGTGGAGTCAACTTTTAAAATTATCATTAGGTTACGTCTATAACTATGTCTAAATTCTTAATTGACCTTTTGCCAAAAATTGAAAGAAATAAGACAAAATTTTTCCCAATGAAAATACTTAAGTCTCTAATTTTAAACCTAATTACTCTTATCCAAATATCTCTTCTCTCATCCGCTTTGCTAACCCGATGGAGTAAATAAATGAGACCGATTTCTTAGATTATACTAGCATCTTAAGCCATTCGTGACCTTGATACTTCCATAGACATATATAATTTGTAAAACACATAACTGACGACTTATCATTCTTTCATTTGTAATTGTATATTTCAAAGATATTCATATGTTTGTCCGGTGAATTTAAATAATTACCAATCTCAAATGACCTATTAATGTTATTCTTTAATTTGATGAGAAGTACTTAATTAATCTAAATGCTCTATTAACTATTTAAGAAAAACTTTTAATTAAGTTTGACGTGCATTAAGGTGCTATAATAGGCTATAATAAGAATAGCTAAGATAATAAGGTTTTATGATAAGGATTTTGTATAAATACTTTACACATTCACGCTAAATAGCAGATCACGTTAAAATCATATACCAACCAAAAAAGCATATCCGGTAATGGACACGATAAGAAGGCCTACTACCAATTTCATATTTACCAGCCACTTGGATTTGTGGGTAAACTTAAGTTGTATTGGGTCAGACCTCAGGCCCAGATTGTGGAAGAGAACAGCAAGTTCAAAATATATATATATTTTTTTTGGAAAGTACGACACACAACTTTAATGACCTTTACTTAACATGACACAGAAAATTTATACTATATTAATATTAAACAAAATTAAACTAAAGTTAACAAAAATTTATGTCATGTTGGTCAAGAATGAGAAATTTGTGTCATGTTGGTCTGAAAAAAAAAAGTAGTTATTTAGGTAATTTTTTTTTTCTTTTTTTGGTAAATTATTAAGTTAAATTAGACATCCTTTTTTAACCACTCTGGCTTTTGTTTGTTTTAGCTTAATAAATTATTAAGCCCCTATATATACAGTAGTAAACCGTTCAATTAGACATTTTTTTTTTGTTTTTGTTTTGTTTTTGTTTTTGATTTTGTTTTTTTGTTTTTTTTTTTTTGTTTTGTCAAACGAATTAGGTCAATTTCTTTATGAGCAAAGAAACAACAACTTAAGAAGATGAGTTGGTGCAAAAGGCATAGTCAAATCTGTGCCCTACTGGGAGGAGACCAAGGGGGGTTGGTATTGTTTTTGGAAGCGTTTAGTGCTGTGGTGACTGTTGAGGCCCCTAATCTCCCAGCTCCTTAGCCTAGACACCCCAAAAAAAAAAAAAACTGTATGTGGCTGTGTTTTCATTTACTATGATTTTGATTAGTGGCAGTTCATACAGTTGAACCGTCTACATCTTTGATCCTTCGTTGGCCTGAACAGTTGTCATATATTCGTGTGTGTATTAATTGACGAGAAGGCACGGAACACATGTAGAATAAACAAGTAAAGCAAAACAAAATAGAAAAAATATTGATTCAAGTAACTAACACTCTACATAGAATTTTAGAAAAAACGACAAATGCGCTCTGCTTTTAATATTAGGTTAGATATAGAGGTATATATATGTGGTTTAGCATAGTCAGTACTCAATATTCATGTGGAAGCCAATACTCATGCATGTCCTAGCTAGCTAGCTAGCTAGGTAATTTCAAAGAAGTTAACAATTGTCTTTTGTTTTAGCTTTAGTTGAGTTCGAGTACTTGTGGTGTTTGTTAGAGTGAAGTGGGGGAACAAAAGAAGAAGCTATTTTCAAGGTTTATATATATATATATATATATATATATATATATTTTAATCTTTCAGAAAAGCGTTAAGGACCTATTGCCATTGTTGGTTAGTTTTTTTTTTTTTTTTTTTTTAATCTTTCAGAAGAGTATAAAGTAGGGGTGGCAATACGGGTCGCGACACGACGATACGAATCGAAAACGACACGAATTTCGCTGGTTCGGGTTGGGAAAAATAGTGGTCGTGTCGATTTCGGATCACCCGAATAGACACTCGTGTCGTGTCAATTTCGGGTCAAATTTCGTGTCATTTTCGTGTCAATTTTGGGTTAATTTCGTGTCGCGAGTCAATTTCGCGTCAATTTCGGGTCAAATTTCGTTGTCGCGGGTCAATTTCGTATCAATTTCATGTCGCGGGTCAATTTCGTGTCCCAGGTCAATTTCGTTGTCGCGGGTCAATTCGGTTCGTGTCGTGTCAACCCGTGACGGGTTCGTGTCGTGTTCGTGTCGCGGTTTCGTTTCGTGTTCGTGTCGCGAGTCGTGTTTGGGTCGGGAAGAGAAAAAAATCGACACGGCTCTAACACGACACAAACCCGACACGTGACACGAATTGCCACCTTAGTGTTAAGGACCTATTGTCATTGTTGGTTTTTTATTTTTTTTATTTTTTTTTATTTTTTGAGATTTATTGGTGTAAGTCGATATACGCATAACTAAGGCTTAGTTTGGTAATGTTTTTGGAGTTTTCAAAATTTCTTTGTACAAATTACGATATAAATATTGTGTTTTTGATGATAAGTATTTAAAAGTCGTTTGTACAAATATTAATATATTTTAATAGTTATTTGAAAAAGTTATAATTTTTAATTTTTGTTTTTAGCTGCTATTTCTCCTTTTACTAGAAGTAAAAATAGAAATTATGATAAAAGTACAGTAACCCCAAACAAACCCAGAGTCTCGTTAAGGAACTGTGTTGATCAATATTTTACGAAGGGATGATCGTTTCAATTGTAACTATTCATAACACAATTCTATAAATTGAGATAGTTAGTATTTAATTAATTACTTTTATGTTTCTTCCACGTAATATAGTTTATAGCCATCTCTGCATGATGCATAAACACCATATTGAAAAACATGATAATTTTGCTCAAGTTGTGAAGTGATCTATCTTTTTCTTTCTAGCTATTTCCATAGTTTCGGTATTAATCCAACCAAATCTAAATGAAAACTTCAAAGTTGACTATATGTATATAATTTTAAGAGAAATGATATATATATATATATAGAAAATGTCTGATATGCGACATCGCATATTATGCGGTACTTGTAACCTTTGTATTTATAAACTTATAAAAATTAATTGATTTATATGTAATTTTTTATTTAGATAATTTTGTCATATGATACTACTTTGATATTGGAGTGAATGACAAGTAAAACTAAAAAAAACATTACATTTGAATTACCCAATTAGTATAATATAATATAAATTACGTTGTAAACGACGCAAGAAAGAGGTGATTGACCACAGGGGCTTTTAGGAGAATAAACTAAATTGATCCTATTAAGTTACAACTTACAGGAAATTAATGATTGAAAGAGAAATTATAGGCACTTATTTGCAACTCAAATCCTCACTTCCGGCCGACACAGGACTCATCAAAGTGGTTATCGGTGTTTTTTTTTTTTTTTTTTTTTTTTTTTTTTTTTTTTTTTTGGGTATACATTCGCTAAAGTGACAATAGGAGTGCCTCTCTAAATTATTTATATATTCGCGCTAAGCTAAAAGTTCAATATTATTATTAATATTATTATTTTGGTAGGACAAAGTTCAATATTATACCGACTTGGCAGAGTTTCCACTATGAATTAAGTCTCTTAATTGGGGAAAGAGTGCATCAACACTTATGGTAGGTATCTGTGGTCCCTTTGTGGTGCGCCGGCCTTCCCTACTCCTATGGTAATTATGGCCAATAGACTCCAATTTCATGCTTTTTCAAAGCCTATTTTTATTTTACTTTAATCCAATTTGCTAATTAATTAGCCACGTGTTGAATAACAAGGCGGCTTTCTTTCTTGTTAATGAAGCGAAAGTGCCAAACTAATATGTGTGATTATGTGTCACAACAATCAAGCTGACAAAGATCAGGGATGACAGAATGATTTTGTAAATATGGCTTGATATGTACTTGGAAATTAAACTAATAAAAGATAAGTTTGTTGACAAAATCTCTCAAATCAACTAAGAATATCTCTCATCTTCCACTTTGGAAGGTAAAAAGAAAAATTAATTCTTATCTTTAGCAGTATCGTATAAAATTTAAATTTCTACATACAAAGATTAAAGATTTGATCATTTTGCATATATTATTAATGGTGCGTTTGGTGTTCGGGTTAAGTTTGAAATGAAACAAAATTTTATGTTGAAATTAGTTGATTTTTAAAAATTAATAATAATTTTTTGTTGATTTTTTTACAAAAATACAAAAAAACAACAGTAAAATATAGTTAGGTTAAAAAAATGTACTAATTGGTTAAACTTATCCCTTAAAACTATATAAAAAAATAAAATATTTTGGTGTCAAATTTATATAGATACCACAATAACTCAATAACTCAGCGATTTGAGATAAGTTTACAATCTAATACCTTCCTTCACGCCTAACATGTCATACAAACGGGTCGAGGGGGTCCAAAGCCACTGTCGCTTGTAAAATTTGATTATGATACCATGCTAAATGGATTTTGGTATATCTCCAAAAATTTGTTGAACTTTTTGCATATTCATTAATTTATACATGTAATCTGCTCATATTAGCTCAATGATTGGAAATAAAGGGTTAAAGATTAGGTCATGAAATCAAAACCTATGAAGGTTTTTTTTTTTTTTTTTTTTTTTTCAAACAAATAAAGTGGTTAGGACTTCATATATATTATTCATACATGTAAATTGTAAAGTGTAGTCGCTTTAGATTGTAATAAAATTTTATTGTGATTGAATAAATCGTATATATAAGTTCTACGCAAAAGAAATTCAAAGTGAAATATAGCGAACTAATTTAATTGAAAAAAACGAAAAAAGAAATATGCTTCATTTTCATTGGTTTCTTAAAAAATTACAATATCAAGAGCGAATGTGGCAAACAATGATACAAATGTTTCAATTTATACAAAGTATATGTTAGTTAATTCAGTTCGTGAAATAAACAAAATAAATTAACTATGATTGAACTCTATTTTTTTTTAATAAGAATTGATAAGAAAGCATGAGACTGCCTTCCAATTTGGACCAGGAATAAAACGAAATTTATTTAGATGGAATTTCAATTTCAATCTCATTCTCATTCTCATCTATCTGCACTTGCCCTCCTCACTCACCCACATCATAATTATAATAATTATGATGATAATGATAATAATTATTATTAAATAATAAAGCAACTAAGATTTAGTGGGACTTAAAAGAATATTTTGCACCTAATTTTCAAAACAATAGTGGCCCAATCGGACGGACGAAATTGACGAAGAGATCAAAAAGTTCACATCACGCTTGATTTTAATATCTCACATTGACCAAAACCCCCCCTAGATTTAAAGATTTTCTATAGTGAAATGCATGAATGACAAAGTCATATTCAATTATTCATCCTATTCACACCTTGATATAAAATTAAAAATATATATACATGTGTTCATAATATATAATGTGTGTATCTGAAAAAATATATATATATATATATTTTTTGTAACTCCTCAACCAAACCAAGTTGCAATAGGGAAAAAATTTCAAAATCTATTTTCTGCTTACGTGTCACGCACTATCACGTGCGGCCTACGTCGGTCAAGTGACATCACGAGTCATTTTTCGTGTGATCGGGCGGCTGAAGTTGGATTCCTTCCTTAACTTTGATGGGGTAATTGAATATTTGGGCCTGCGAGAGTGTCTTGATTATGTGGGCCCACCGGGAAACTTTTGTGGGCCCACATACAGCTCAACTCGCACCGTCCAATCCTAAAATTCTCTCATAAAATTTCAAACTGGGGGCATTTTGGGTGTGCACCTGTGCATGTCAATTACTGTAGGGTCAACCGCCGTGGCACGTCTCTGATTGGATGCCCCACAACGGACGGCCTCGATTTTGGTTCTGATGTAGATTCAAGATTGCGTGTTTTTCCACTTGGGAAAGCCAAGTATACTGAGTGAAGCTTCAGATTTTTGTACGCATAAGTGGACGAAAATCAATTGGTTTGGTTTGGTGGGAATAATTCGTGAGAATCCGTGTCGAACGGAAACTTCCACGTGTCACTCCTATTTTGCATTATTAAAATTGATAAGAGTTTTTCCTTTTATTGGAATAATTCTTTTAACTGTCTCGTTAAAATTTACAATACGTGACATAAAATTACTTTAATAATAAATTAGACTGTTAAAAATTAATATCCTCTTCTCTAAGAGAAAATTACCTAAATAACTAGTTTTTTTTTTCATGTATCAACCAACATGATATAAATTCTTTATTTTTGATCAACATGACATAAATTTTAGTTAATTTTAGTTTAATTTTGTGTCGTATTGTTCTAGTGTTGATTTTTTGAGTCATATTGATACATTGATCTCTAAATTTGTGTCATTCAGGTGTTTTCCTCTTAATCTAATGACAAAAACAACAATGCTTGCTGATAATATAAAATAATTTTTGAGCTCATAATTATGTGATATATATGTGAAAAAAAGATCATATTCATAGGAGACACCTCATATTTGGCACTTGGATTCAAATTTATAAAATCCAATTTTCTCTTGTTTTGAAATTCAAACACATTTTTTTTCTCTCTCATATATTGATCTTGTTCAAATTATTGATTTCAGATAAGATTACATGGGTTTGAATACATATGCACAAAATACTCTAAAATTCTTTTAAAAAAAATAAATCCTAGAAAATAGAGTATATCACAAGGGTGCCGGGGGCCGAGCACGCCAACCAAAGTTTTTAAGGGTAACTTAGGTATATCACATTTACAAAATCGACCATTTATACATGGGTGCGTCATTTTTAGAGTTATCATAGAGATAAGAGAAAAATAATTAGAGACCAAGAGGTGTATAAATTTTCTCTTGTAAGCTTCTTCTACACAGTAGATCAATGTAGCGGTTGAAATGAACATAACTCTCATATTGAGTGCGAATCACTACAATCTTTGAGTTCTTATCAATTTATCTTCTTTTGTGATTTTGTTGCTCTTAATATAATAGAATTAGGTTGTTTAATTTCTAGCAAGTTTAAGAATACTTAATAAGTATCTAATAATTAAAAATTATACCTGATCAATAGAGTACTTTTTCATGACATATTAATAAATTCTTTTTACAACTAATACATACATTCTTATTGTTTTAAATTTATTGTTGTTAAATATATTTTTTGGGTTAGAAAAAAGGGAAATTGTTGGTGTCTCATGTTCCCGCCCAACGCAAAGTGTCATCCAATTATAAGGTTTCGACCACTTATGAAGATACTAAGGGCCTGTTTGGTGTACAAATTCAGTTTGAGTTGAGTTGAGATTTTTAAGTTTGAATAGTAATTTTTGTTGACTTTTTCAGAAAAGACAAAAAACTTTTTTAGAAAAGACAAAAAACATGATGAAAAAAGTACAATTTAGTTTAAATGAGTGTAAATGCCAAACACCTCCTAAAGATCCTGATCATGTGCCTTCGACATCAAACCAAGGTTTATTGATACTACTAGCACAAAGTCATTATCCAAGAATGGACTTTTTACACGTACGACATTTTCTCAGACTTGTAATATAATAAAAGCAAGGACTGATTATATTTCCCCCCCAAACTTTAGGTATTATCACAAATTACCCCTGTGAAATTTAATTTGTAACATTCTTTTCCCATAAATTTTAGAAAAGTTTGGGATTTTTCCTATCGATAAATTTTTTATGAAAAAAATACATATAACACTCGTTTGAAGCATGAGTTGCGGATGTTGAATGTGAAAGACTTATATAATTAAGTTAAGAAGTAAATATTTATAGTTGATTGTCATTTTTCTCCTATTTCTCTCTTATATATACATTTGTTCTTTCACATTTAATAAGGATAACGGGTGCCAGGAATGCTGTGTCAATGTGTGTCATTTCATAATTCTATCGTTAATGCCCCAATTGATATTTTCAACGAGTGTCAAATGTATTTTTCTTCAAAAATTTAATTGAGGGTGGGTAAATTCATAAATTTTTCTAAAATTTAAGAAGAAATAATGTTATAAATTAAAATTGAGAAGTATTTTATGACATACTTAAAATTAAGGAGAAAAATATAATTTATCCTAAAAATAAAGGTTTCAAATAAGACTTTTCCGAACATCATGTCTTTTCATGATTCAACTTAGAATAGTGTATAGGAAAACACACACTATTATCCGAGGTCTCCTCCTTATAATTTTTGCTTTATTTGGTACTACTTACAAAATAGTCACTTTTTTTTTTCCTCTCGCTCTTTATTCTCTCACTTTTCTCTTTTATTATATTATTTTTTAGCTGGAAACTTTTCCCTTTAGTAGTTAAAAACCATATACTTCCCTAAAAAAAAAAAAAGAAAAAAAAAAGAAACTGCATAACAATTCCCCAAGAAAGACGACAACAATAACAACAGCATATGACAAACTAGTTTAGTTTGAAAAACTATAATTTTTTATTTTTATTTTTAGGATGATTGGTCGACAGAGTAGGACAAAGTATTAATGGTTTAAAATTTGAGAAAGTTAACTGTGACAAAACAGAGTTTAAGGTAGTTTGGATTGAGGGAAAATATTGTCCAAATCATATGATAGTAATAAGATCACACCTTTTCTTTCTTACCACAAAAAAAAAAATATCACACCGTCCATGACCTCCACGTGTCAAATGTTGAGAAAGCACTAGGTTGGCCATGGTGGGAAGAATGATTTGGTAAAGCTAATGATGTCATGTACATTAGCAGATAATTTGTTCCCAAGGAAGATTAATGTGGGCCTTCCTTTGTTACAAGTAGATGGGGCCCAAATTTCATAGAGAGCAAAGGGGCATGATTAGAAAGGATTGAGAATTTGGAACAAATCAGGACCGTTCACTAAACAAGCTCCTTTTTTAAGGTGTCATTTAATAGGAACTGGAGCAGAGTCAGTCACAACCTTTTGGGAATCTCAAATCACAAGTTAAACAACTGCTACGCATGTGAAATGTTTAGACTATTTTGTTTGGATCTTTGAAGAATATTAACTGTTTTGTTTTGTTTCTTTATTTATTTATTTATTATATTTTTTTTTTTGTAATTAAGGTAAGACTTTGACATTGCATTGGAGATAGCATGAACAATTCACAGTTCATATGGAAGAGAAAAAAAGAAAAACAAGAAAAAAAGAAAAAAGGGTTTATGTAAGGCTCGAGGAAGGTGATGATATCAATTTTCAAAACGTGTGATTTACAACTATATCAATTTTTACATCGAATGTGCAAACATAGTTAATTAACAGTTAGGACACACAATTCCTAACAATAGTAAATAAGTACCTTCACTATAATAATTTTTTCTTTCTTTTAACTGCTTAATCATTTTTTAAAGATAGGACAGGGAGGGTCAATCAGTTATAATTAAATTTTTTTTTTTTTGCATGTGTGTGATTAAATTAGACCTACACGTGAAGGATATTTCAATAAACAAAAATCTATATATTTGTCAAGAGATGAAACTTGTTATCTCATTCTTATTAAAAAATAATAATAATAATTAAATATATAATACGCAGTCAGAATTAGTCTCAAAGACTTTTACCATGAAACTCAAACCTGAAGTCTCTCCTATTTACTTCTTTACTACTACCAGGAGAAGAAACACCCGCATCATCATTCCAATCTTTGGTTGATAACTTTATTTTATTTTATTTTAATTTTTTTTTGGTTTTCTACACTGATGTGTAGTCAAAAACTTAAAAAAATACGGACAAGAATAACGATCCCACTTTTTTTAGGCAAAACACAAAAGATTTACCTTTTTTCTTTGCTAAACAGCAGAACGAAGATGTACTTTTGCATATGAGGCTCACTTCAAAAAAAAAAAAAAAAAAAACCATTAAAAAATATCCAATATGCATGTCTTTTAAACATCTGGCCTATGTATATACGTATATATATGTGTGATATATATAAAATATGTAACAAATGTATATATGTCAAAACGCTCATAATTTTCATGGGAACGAATTATGTAGCACAACTTCAAATACTTGGAAGTAGAAGGCTTGACTTACTGATGAATAGAGCTATTTTTTTCTAATGTTATTAACAATAATTTTACTAAATTAACAAACACTGATGTAGCCAAGTGGCCGAAGTGATACTGCAATATATATAGATCTATATAAACTGGTGCTTGGGAGGATAAGATTTTCCCTTGACAAATACAATTACTAGAACATCATTGTGCCCATAATTGTACTCGCCAGCTATATGTTTTGGTAGCCTTAGTTGTTCCCTAATTAATTCAGAAGTGTCCAATTTCTTTTTGAGAAATCATTGATTGGGACAAGTGTTAGACTAAAACCGTGATCCTAAAAAATGGAAAGTTTATGGGAGGCATTATATTTTATTATATTTATAGTTTCAATCGATTAACTTTTTAACTATATATGATATTGCACTGTAACTTTTTACAGTGATACTCATAAATCTAACTTGTTAAAAACTTAATCTACAGACTAAAACAACAGCACTATTGATAGGATCGATAAATTTATAGTGACGTTCTACGTAAGTTTTTCCATTTTTTCTAGTACCTTGAAATGCTAATTAATATAATCTTTTTTATTGTCAAAACTTTTGATAAAAACTATATTTTTACCTTATCGATATGTATTATTATTTAGTCGTTAGATTAAATTTTTAATGATTTGATTTATAAATATCCATATTAAAAATTTACAATATGACAGAAAGGACTGCTTCTAGTAATAAAAAAATATTAAAAAGTTGATCCCTTGATTAAAACAATCTATTTATGAATAGAAGTTTTCCCTTTTAATCAACCATTATTATACCCAAAAGGCAGATGAAAACCCCAATTCGTACTTCACAACGTAGTTTTAAGCTTTATTAACTACATATGTTTTTTTATTTTTATTTTTATTTTTTATTATATTTTTATAATATGTCCAGACGTAGCAATAAATAGGGTTCTGAAAGTCGGCTTCTGAACAAGTAAAAACCCAGTTTTACAAAATGTGCAGTCAAGTCGCTTTTTCATGTTCCTGCAAAAACTCATGCATACAAATTTGGGTCGGAATTTAATGACATCTCCGTTTGATAAAAGTCTCTGAAAATGAGTAACAAGGCAACAAGAAACAACCAAAAACTTCCTCTCTTCTAAGGGTTCGTTGGTTCGTTAGTTTGAGTTGTGTTTTTGAAGTTGAAATAGTAAATTTTGTTGACTTTTCAGAAAAGACAAAAAACTTTTTGGGAAAAAGACAAAGACTTTTGAGGAAAAAGACAAAATTTGAGTTGAAAATTGGGAATGAAATGGTGAACCAAACGAGGCTTAAGCATTATAACTACTAGATATATATATCTTCCTTTTGAAATAATAACTATAGACATAAAATAAAATAAAATAAAAATAAGAGTTTCTGGAGAGAGATTTCAATGGGGAAATATTGCCTCAAAAATTGCTTTTTCCCAATTAGACTTTTTTGTAGTTAATTTTTGGTGAAAAAAAAAAATTATTCAATTGATAAACTGCAAAAAAAAAAAAAAAAAAAAAGAAGCTCAAATTTCACTCATCTGTCCATCAGTCAAAATGATTATAAAGTAGTCGGCTTTCAAAGCAAAAACAGCATGGATCGGATTAAATATACAGTTTAGTCAATTTTTTTTTGGGGGCAATATCATTATATATGTGTGTGTGTGTGATGTAAATTAAAATTTTCTCCTTTGGGAAATTAAAAAAAAAAAGAGAGAGAACACTTTTCAAAAAAGAGATTCACCAAGAAACCAGGCTGACCAAACAAAAATTTGAGAATTCTGACCTAACCCCAGTTTTCTTGGTCAGGAAAGAGGCGCACCCCCAAAAAAAAAAAAAAAAAAAAAAAAAAGAGCGCTTTTGCCTAAGGATATTATTTATGTATATGTATATAAACACACAAAGACTTAGCCAGTTAACCACCCACAGCGTATCATTTTAAAACTTTTTTTATAAACATGGAGAGAAAAAAAAAAACATATTAAATTATTTAAATCTGCGGACAAATATTCTCCTACAGATTAATTGCTTAGAATAAAATACTACAAGAATGAAAAAGAATATAATACTATCTTATATAGAGAACACAAAGTAATTAATATTATATATATCACTCTCTCTCTGTCTCTCTCTCTCTCTCTCTCTTTCTCTTCTCTCTCATACTCCCAACACATAAAGCAAGGGTCATACAAACACCTGAACGTCCACGCAAACCCTTCTCAAAACATTCCTTTCCCTGTAGCTTTAGAAGAACAAGCTCTCTCTCTCTCTCTCTCTCTCTATAAAAAAAAGCGATTCTCTCTCTTCCTTTGCGTACAACAGCTTCCTTGGTTTAATTTGCTCTCTGTTCTTTCAGTTTCATCCATGGACACTGCTCAATGGCCACAGGTATACACACACACACACACACACACATATAATTACTAGAGAAATTGATATAATTTCCCAAGCTGGTTTTTTGATGATTCTGTTGATGATCTACTCAATTAAGCACATAATTCTCTACGTGGGTTTTGTCCCCTTTTTATTTTTATTTTTATTTTTCTTTTCTTTCTTTTTAAAAAGAGAGAAGCCATGTCCTTTTGTGTTTGATCTTCTTTCTTTCTGCAGAAAAGAAAAGATAGAAAGGGAAAAGAAAAAAAAAAAAGAGAAAAAGATGAGTAGTTAGTGGATGAAAGTCCCCACTTGTGTTTGGATTTAGTTTTTATCTGTTCTTCAAAACATTTTTTCACTTTATCTTTATGTGATAAAAGGGATTCAAAAGAGACTCTCTTTTTTCCTTTCCTTTCCCTTTCCTTTTCTTACTCTTATTTTGTTTGCTTGTTTTTCTTTAATTAAATAAATTAAATTAAATTTTTTTTTCGAATTTATAATATAGGAGATTGTGGTGAAACCAATAGATGAGATAGTAGTGACAAAGCCAGAAAATATAATCAACAACAACAGCAATAATAATAATGCAAATGTGGAGAGAAAAATAGCAAGGCCACAGAAAGAGCAAGCCCTAAACTGTCCAAGGTGCAATTCAACAAACACCAAGTTCTGCTACTACAACAACTACAGCCTCACACAGCCCAGATACTTCTGCAAGACTTGTAGAAGGTACTGGACTGAAGGTGGGTCCCTCAGAAACATCCCTGTTGGTGGTGGCTCAAGGAAGAACAAAAGATCATCATTCTCATCATCAACTCCATCTTCATCACCTTCTACTTCAACAAAGCTGAACACCAAGCTTCCTGATCTTATCATACACCCGAACCAGAAGATCATAACCCCTCAAGCCCAAGATCTAAACCTAACCTTCCCCCCACCACCACCACCCACAAACACTAACAACAACATCATTTCCGGTTTCTCTACTTCTCCCACAACAAGCAGTACCACTACATCCCACCACCTCTCGGCTCTGGAGCTTCTCACCGGGCTCACCAACTCCAGATCAACCGTTCAATTCCTTCCTGCCCATGCCGGTTGTACCAGATCATAACAACGCATCTGGGTTTTCTCTGCCTGAATTCAAGCCGAGTTTGAGCTTTTCCCTTGATGGCTATGGAGGTCTTCATCACAATAATAATGTTCATCATCAAGATCAGACCAACAGTGTTGGGTCGAGAATTTTGTTTCCCTTCGAAGATTTGAAGCAAGTCTCACCCAGTACTGGTGCTACAACTGGAATTGTTGATCAGCAGAATAATGGTAAAGAGCAAGGGGACTCATCTGGGTTCTGGACTGGAATGTTGGGTGGATTTTAATTTAACGGGGTCTTTTTTTTTTTTTTTAAATTGATTTCTCATTGTGGGTATGTTTTGTTTGGATTTTGATCTTCATCTCTGCATGGTAACTAACAGATAATAGGTTAATTACATATTGGGTTTCTTTTTTTTTTTTTTAATCTCTTTAATTAATTAGCTATCTTATTAGTTATTATTATTTTACTTTTTGATAATCTTCTTTTTAGTGTTTGAACATGGTGGGGGATTTTGAAGCTTATTTTAGATTGGGGCTTCAAGAGATAAAAAAGGCTGACTTCTGATCATGGGGAAAACTCTGGTAAGGATAGAAGATAAAGAGGCTTTATAATTAAGATCAAGGTCCTGATGAGAGCATGGTTTTGTTTTGTTTTGTTTTTTAAGGGTAACAATTAGTAGAAGAAAAGAAGAGGGCATGTTCTTACTAAATGTAATTTTTCTTCTATCAATGACTAGAGAGAGAATATTGTGTGTCATTGGTTGGCTATTGGTACAAAAGGAAAAAAAGAAAAAAAAGATGTACTTTAATGTAAAACTTTTGTATGGAGTTATTTCAAATGGATGGATAGAGAGACTTTTGTTGAAATTATCTCTAGTATTTCTTTGTTTACTCTACCAATAACTTTACTTACTGGTGGTTAATTAAAAGTGAAACAAAGTCAATAACATGTGCAATGGCTCTTTTGCTTGGAAATAAGCAGGTTTTGATCATTTAATTTTTAAGGTGATGATCATGATCATCTTATCATCATGAGCATATATATTATATTATATAATTATATCATTCACGTTTAATTTCCTGCCATTACAGCAAATTAGCTCCATTGAAGAAAAAAAGTGATTATCAGTGCAAGAGCTGGCCAGGTAAGACTTGATCTTGATCCTCTCTCTCTCTCTCTTCACATGACTGAAGATTATAAAGGAGATCTTCATCAAAGAAGCAAACCAAAAATGTACGTTTACATATGTGTGTCTATATATATATGTAGTATATATGAGAATTAGAGCTGCCAAAAACCTGCCGCAACAAAAAGCTCACCTACTGAGCTGTATTATCCAAACAGTCTCGAAGACTCATTCACACAATGTCCCATTTCCATGAATGATCATTGCTTTCAATACCACCTCTCTCTCTCTCTCTTAATTTCTATTTTCCAAGTGAAAGATTGAGAAAGATCTGACAAACCCTCCTCTCTTTGGTCTTTTGTTGGGACCCACAAACATTCCCCTTGGCAAGTGTGCTAAAGAATAATACACCCCACTAAGTTGATCCATCCAGATCTACACCCTCCATTTACAATATATTATATAATAATATGTATATCAAATATATGTATGTATGTATATATTATATATGTTTGTGTGTACATGACTATGGCTCTTTGCTGTAAGCCACTTAGCGTGCATAATAACCTATAGCCAAAAAAAAAAAAAAAAAAGTTAGATGCCACTCTATATATCATGGAGGTCTTTTTCCAAAGCCAAAGTTAACGTTTTAAATTTATAACTCTCTCTTATAGGAAATTCTACTATTTTGCTTTCTGATCTATGGGCTGTCTGCGATTTTTTTTTTTTTTTTTTTTTCTCTTTTCTTTTCTTTTCTTCGTGAATATCCAGCCAGCCATGCACCACTTTCGGTCCAAGTTGACAACCTATCTACGTATATAATATATTATATTCCTTTAACGTGAAGAATTAAAATCCAGTTCCAAAAAGTTACCATATTCGCAAGGTATTTTATGCAAAAAGACAAGTAAAACAAATTATGAAATGATAACAGACCATGCAAACAAACATCGATTCTCGTCGTTTCAGAATATGCGAAAGTATATTGGTTTATGATATATGGTATATATATATATATTTATATGTGCTTAATATTAGATATGTATGTATGTATAGAAGAACAGCAGGCTACGTACTTACATATAATATATAATATATAATAATTGCTATATATGTGTTTAAAGAATAGTATGCGCATCAAGTTTATTTGCTGCGAAAACCTACATGTATCTAACAGGCACCATTATCTCTAGGTTTGCAACATAGTCAAAGTCGGCACTCAAGTTAAGCCATACTAATTAGAAAAATCTCACAATAAAATCCTAAAGAATGACAATTCCAAATTGAAATACTATATATTAAATTAGGAATAAAATTCCACTTAGATTAGGAATAATAATCCACTAGCTAGGTAACGTGTTAGAATTTGGCACGCGGGTTCTCTGTTTGAAAATATTGCTGATACATGACTACACGTGATGAATTTCGTACCCAACGACACAGTGGAGCTGGATGGATATATACGTCCTGTTCCATTTTTGGATCTGCCCTTTGAATAAATAATATATATATATATGTCTCTTGTGTGTGTGTGGTGTTAAATAAGAATTTTTAAGTAGAGTAATAAAGTGTCATACATGTATTACATTTTATTTGACATGATCTTAATCATATATAATGGCATGTTTGGATGATTTGATCAGATATAATGGTGTGTTTGGATGAATTATTTTTAGTAGTTTTCTATTGAGCTCTATATAATATCCTTTAGTGGGTAAATGAAATTTTGAATGTAAACTTCACGACTATTAAACTCTAATCAAATCTAAAACGGGGAAAAAAAGATGGTAAACCCGACGACAGGATTAGGTGAGTATTACAAAGACTTTTAACGAGAACCAAAACACATTTAATTTACAAATAATCTAAATTCTATATTTGAATGTAAATATTAATTTGAATAAACTATAATCGAGGATCCAAACGAGAATCAACATTCAAAAATGCTAAGAACACCAACTTTAATCACATTTTTAAATACCAACCTATATGACATATGAGTTGTCATTCTTTATTGATACGCGGTTAAAATACTACCACATTAATTAATTGCTTTTACTAATGAGAAGATAAACACGTGAGTTTATACACAAAAAATTAGGATTAAAATTAGTGTCCCTAAACAACTTACAGGTAAAAACGACCTCTTGAAAACAAAGCTTTGTCTAATCCACTACTCCTCGACATAGGAGAGGGAAACTAAATAAAATAATATATAAACAAACCATGACCTGGTATTTCAAGTGTTGAAAGAACAACGCAAAGCTATTTTTCGAGAGAAGGCGTGGTTTTCGTTTCAAAAAAAAAAAAGGCATGGTTTTGCGTAGATTTTGCGGAGTCAAACCAGTTTATAAAACAATACCAAAAAAAAAAAAAAAAAAAAAAAAAAAACCATATGAAAAATCTGATCCTGACTGGAGAAACTCTGAGAGTTAGGTGCAAATAATGGATGTTCAACTTCAAAATGACAAGTTGCTTCACCTTCTCTTCGTGACCACAATTGTTGTCAGAGCAGTAAAACAAAAAAGCAAAAACAAAAACCAACAGAAATTGGAGAGAATATGAGGTGTCGTTTCAGGTAAAAATTGATGACAATGAATGAGTAATGGAATTCACCGAGATTAGCTCGTATAACCAAAGAAATTACAAATGGAAAATATTGCCCCTCAAGTCTCAAGACTCGGGTTATGTGACTTACAGTTACAGCTACTACTAAAAAAAATAAAATTTGGCTTCATTAGGAGACCTGATATACCCTTCCAAGTCTCAGCATCTCTACGAGGATTTTTTTTTTTTTCTTTTTTTTTAACCATTAAATTGGAAAGCCAACATGATTAGACCAAGAAACTGGAGCGAACCAAAGCTTGTGTTCCTCCGCAACTGATCAATGATCAGCGTTGATCCCAAATATTCTAACCTTGTGCATGTTTGGGACTTTGCGACCACCAATACGAAAACTGCCAGTGTATTGAAGAAGAGCATTGGGTTTTCGTAATCTGTGTATGTGAGGCTATCAAGTACCTGGACGAAACGAACAAAGATGGTTTTAGGTCATGGGATGGAGCATTTATCCAGATTAAACTAATGCAACCACAAGAACAGCAAAGGTAAAAGAAGGAATCAAATATTCATTCAATAGGCCGTTTCGCATGTCCAATCCAATGTAGGAATACATCCGGAAACAAGAGTTGCAAGAAAAGAAAATAATGAGCAGTAAGTAGTATATAAACAACAGAAATTTTCAATTCAAGTTGAGCGTCCTCTCATATGTTTGGTAAGACAAACATAGCATGAGAATGAAAAGAATAAAAGAGAGGGCATTTAAACATTCGGACATTGTGACAAACTTTTCATGAACTCATGATACGTATTTCCTGAGATCTTTGTAAAAGACGCATTCGTTAGGAAAATCAGTTCAAAATACACACAGAGGCTAAAGGAAGAAGCATCAGAGTCAGATTGCTGGGCAAGGAAAGAAATCAAATTCAGCTTAGTTGTAGAAAAAACCTATTTCCAAATCACCAGAGTAAAGAAAAAAAGAATAATTTACTTTACATATGCCCAAAACTAAACCTAATGATGATGCTAATGCAAAATATGGGATTCGTGTGTGTGCATCAAGATTCATCCATAATGCTGGCTCAGCATACATTTATGCTGCCTCTTTCCCACGAGCCAATGATTAGGGGGGGTAATGAAAAATAGAAAGTGAAAAGTACTATTCTAATTGCTGGTGGAAGAAAGAACTACACTCTCTTGACACAACTACAACGTACGACATTCCTTTAGTTGCAGCACATCATACATGACTTATCCTCTTCTTTTAAGTATTTGGTCTCACTTTTAAAAAATGAAAACAGGAAGTTTTGTGTTGCTTTGAACTGACAATTTTGTAGACTTGTAACTTCCCTTTATGACACACTACAACGTATTGCATTCCTTTTGTTGCAGCACATCATACATTAGTTAGGGCCCATTTGGCAGAGCTTTTGCTTTGCTCTAGTCAGTGAGAAGAAGAGAAGCAAAAGTTGTGGCTTTTCAATAAGTGTTTGGAGCCAAAGAGCTTTTGTGATCAAAATGATCTCTAAAATATTCTAATAAGTACTAAAAATGGTAAATGAAGTTTATAATGTCTAATTTAATTTTGTTATAAGTTTTAAAATCTACTCAGAAGAGCTTTTGCCACAAGCCACATTCTTTAGCTTTGATAGGAAGCACTTCTGGAGGCTGGAAGCTCTTCTGACAGATCATCCAAACACTTCAAGAAGCTGCTTTTGGACATGGGAAGCCAAAAACAGCTTCTAGGAAGCTCTGCCAAACATGCCCTTATACTATTCATTTTTATGGTTAGAATTTAGAAAC
>VYVB01000730.1:0-64998 GCA_009761775.1 Ficus carica | reverse complement strand
TTGCGTTACAAAATAATTTTTTTCCGCTAAGAAGTGATATACTATATTCTGTAGTAAAATATTACTATAGCCTCCGAAAATGATGAGAGATCAATCTTATAATCAAAAATTTTTCCCCCCAATATACGTTCAAGTTTTAATTCCATTTGAACTTTAGATAGGAAATCAATATTTTTGTTCTTAAGCTGGAAAAACTATTTTTTAGCGTTACTTACTGAAACATTTTAGTGCTATAGTTTTCAGAAACACTAAGCATCTAGTTTTATTTATTTTTTTATTATTATTAATTTTTTTTAAGTTGTTTAGATGTAGTGAATTTTCAACTAAAATTTACATACTCAATTGAGTTTTAAAATATTTTTAAAAATGCTTTTTTGAAAATTTTTGCCTAAGGCCCCAAAATTGTTGGACCCAGCCCTAAGATAGATGCCGAAAATTGTTATAATAAATCTTGTAAAATCTCATATCAAATCTCATAATAATCTTGAGATCAGCTTCTCAGTCAGGGAAAGCAGACTGGTTATGATACCTTATCCTAGTAATTTATTGGTCACCTCCTTTTTATTGATTGGATTAAAGTCGATACAATGGTGCTGTCTGGGGCTCACCCAGGGGCAGGGGCGGATGTAGGTGGCGCGGCAAGGGGGGCAATATCCCCTATTGATGCATATTCTTTTACACAAACAGATATTCATAATGTTCCTTTTGGTACTACGCTTTGAATGCCCTTTTGTCACCTTTCCTGACTCAAAGAACCAAGAGCAAATTCGTCGTTGCGCGGCCGGCAAAGGTCACCGAAACCCTTCTTAAGTAAGTAGTATACTATCTCATGTGATTTCGTTAAAATGATACATTTTACTTTTAAAAAATAAAAATAAAAAATCCTTGCATTACAGGTACATTCCGGCCGAGGAAATCCCCGTGCAATACGGTGGCTTCAAGAGGGAGAATGACTTCGACTTCTATGGAGATGATTCTGCTGTTTCTGAACTATTTGTCAAAGCTGGAACTTCTGAAACCATTGAGATACCCGCACCCGAGGTACTTTTTTCGGCCATTTTTTCGTTAAACACCCCCCAATGTGTTCCATCAAGATTACAGAGACAACACTCCATGGATCGATATTTCATGTCAACACCCGCTTAGTTTTCAGAAAGATAATTGTCTATTAGCCAAAGCAAAATTTGACGGAAAAGAGCAATTCGACCGTTAATCTTTAGGACCTAAAAATGACATTAACAAAGCTTAAAAGATTAATGCAATAAGTAGATCGACGGCTTAGATTGTTTTGGTTTTTTGGTCGTTTCATATCCAAAATTAACAAAGTTAGGGTGAGGAGGTGTTGATGTGAAATGTTTCGATAACACGGAGAGTAGTGTTAGTATAGTACTATTTGCAATGGAACAAAAACATTTCTGATCATTTTGAATATTGTCCTTTCGGCTTGAGCTCGAAAAAAAATTGATTGTTGTAACGCGATTTTGATAACAGGCTGATGCCACATTGGTGTGGGACCTGACTGTTTTGGGCTGGGAAGTAAACTACAAGGAGTTTGTTCCGAACGATGAGGGATCTTATACCATCATTGTCCAGAAGGCCAAGAAAATGGGATCGAACCAAGGACCTCTTCGCAACACTTTTAGGAGCAACGAGCCCGGAAAGGTTGTCCTAACAATCGAGAACACCTCGAGCAAGAAGAAGAAGGTTCTGTACCGGCACAAGACCAAGAAGCAGTGCCCTTCCTTCTAAGAATTTAAATCATTACAGTTGAAAAAACAGTAATAAAAAACGGTCGGATTTTCTTTGTTTTTCACATTCTTTGAGGCTGGTACAGCAACTTGAGTGAGGATAGTTTGTTCATTCTTTTGCAGGATTAATGCAATCCTGTATTTTTTTTTTTTACTCCTATTTTGTTCTAGATTTGAATATCTTGATTTCATTTAACATGTTGCATAATCGTGAGAGTGAAAAGATTTGTTTATTTCTGTTTGAATTATATATATATATATAGTGTTTCAATTGTTTCCTTTGTGCTTCATTATGCTTTGCTTAACATATTCTAGCATTACGAGGGCATCTTTCTTTGGTCATTTTTCTCTATTCATGACACTTTTCCTCCAACATATTTCCCATCCAGCCAATTAATTCTTTTATTGGGCAAAAGAATATCTGATGGAAATCCGGATCAAAAAACATTTCAGCCACTGTCTAGTTTCCAAACTTGGTACATAGTGTTCATGCGCAGATCTGTGTTTCCTACAACAAAAGCAATTCAATGGTGAAATTTAATTTGTCCTTAAAACCTCCAGAGATCAAAAATTTATTTTGTCGTAACTCACTAAAAAGGTGGTATTTATATGAATCAAAGACTTATTGCAAATATGTTTCTAAAAGTCTAGTTTACAGAGGCAAAATTTTGTCCCTCAAGTGATGCATTTTCGCCTAAAAATAGCCACATATATTTTGGACGAAAATTTGATAATTTGGATGAAACATAAGTCCTCCAAAGTGCTTTCAAAGATAAAAAAAAATCTCATCAACTAACTATTATTATTGTTTCCAATTTCTTGTTTGAGACACAAAATGTAATCATATTCAACATAAATTTGTTAAGTTATTAAATCTTAAGAATTTTTTTCTTTAAACATATTTTTAGCAAGGAAATAATTTATTTTTAAAAAATTTTCTTAAGTTATTTTTAGAGACGAAACTTTGTCTCTAAGTACTATATATGTATATATATACACAACTATACATACATAACTATTTAGTTTCATCTATACATACATAAAAAGACATAAAGACACATCGTGTCAAACAAAAAAAAGTAAAGGACCTGTAAGAAGACGCAACAGTGCAACCTAATATAAGAAACACCATAAAGATATAGAAAACAATATAACCTAGTAAAAATTTTTCCTAAAAAAAAAAAAAAATAATATATAAATTAACAAGGTCCTGAACTTGTTTGTAGTTGGAGCCTGCTCCTAAAATATACTAGATGGAGGTGGCTAATTTCGTTGAGTATACTCGGCAACAACTCTTCTTAATCATCTCTCGTTGTTTGGACCCAAGTGCATGCTTTTTTATGTTCAACACCTCGTGCTGTCGTAGGATATGAGTATTGGGACGGGTAGGAGGTTAATATTAAGATTAAACTCCCAAGCGGGTGCAGAGGGGGGGGAAAACTCTCCCATACCCACAGCCACACCTGTCTCGCGTATGTACACCCTTATAAAAGTATACGTTTATACATATTAATTATTTTTGCTCGATTTTTGCTATGAAGCATTTGTATAAAGATAGCAATATATATGTACATGTTGAATAAGCGATTAATAACTTTTACCATTGAGAAATACCAACCGTCCAGAGACAAATTTCCTTGCATGGGTTGGGTAAAACTTACCTAAATTGGATTTAACTCCTATTAAAGGACTCAAAGCTATCCGATTCCGAAGATTCAAAGGCCTAAGAGAGGTATATTCTTTATCCCCTGGACAAAAGATGAAGAAACCTTTGGAAGGGCTTTTTCTCTAAAATGCCCCCCCCCCCCCCCAAAAAAAAACCCCAAAAAAAAAATATATACAATATATATTTGGAAGGCCGAAAGAATCCTCTGAACAAGAGAATACATGATGGTCTACGGATTCTATCGTTGATTTTTGGGGATCTGAATCTCCTAAAAGGATAGGTTATTTACTCGGATCTTTTGGGCTCAAAAGATGGGTTTGACGCTCTTGGGTTACCAAAGAGAGATATTCATTTTTCCTACTTTATATGAACCTCTAAGGGTAAAAATGGGTCCTTTTGGATGAGACATTTTGAGATTTGAATTACTAACGGCTAAATGGGTTTGTTTTTAGTATTATTTCTCCCATCAATCATTCGTTTATGATCAAATTAACACCATGAGAACATTACATAACTAACCCACCTTTTTTTTTTTTGTCTACTGATAATATGACATAAATTCTCTATTATTGACCCATATGATATAAATTGTAATTAATTTTAGTTTAATTTTTTCTCATATAATCTAGTATTAATTTTTTGATCATATTAGTGTAATGATTTTTAGATTTATATCATTCTATAACTCTTCCTCAATTATCAATTGGTACCCTCAAGTTGAAACAATGTTATTTGGGCCAATAAAATGAATGGGGCTATCAATCTTCTCAAGACCACCAACACACTATCTAGAGGGTTCTTCCAAGCATAGTTTTGGTCTATGAATAGGATTGACCAAAAGAAGTGCACATGGACCATGAAGAGGCCTTGCTAAAAACATTCATCAATAAAAGGGATGGGAGAGTATGCCAAAACCTCTAATAATAAAAAATCAATACAAAAAAAATTTTTGGATAATATAAATAGCATTTGTATTTTAAATAGTTTATTTACGAAGCATATCCACAATAACAAATAATGTTAGAATATTATTTTCAAATAAAAGATTTGTGGTAAACTATCATTGTTTACTGCACAAACACTAATTTATTTATGAAACATATTTACATATTTTAAAAAAATTTCCAAATATATAATTTATCATAAATATTATTTACCTCAAACATTTTTAAAATATTTTATGTACTTTAAACAATTTTTAAGTGACATCAAAATTAATTTAGGATGGTATACAACAGAGTCATACGTTTTGTCAATTCAAGCAGGTCAGTCCATTTTTAGAACACATCTAGTGTCTCAAGTCCACATAAGTTTGCCATAAGTGTCTAAATCATAGTTATCACTTAAAAAACTGTCAGCTATTTAATTTTACCATAAAACTATCTAAAATCACATTCTTATTATGAGAAAGCAGACAGATTTTAATATTAGGTTCTTACACACTTCATGTAATTGGTTTTAGAAAGAGATAAACGTATGAAAAAGAGTTGTTGCTTATATACGGAAGAAAGGGACAAAAAGAAAGAAAAAGAAAAAAAAAAAGATGGTTGAGTTTGATTTAAAATATCATATTTAAAACTTCGCCGAATGATCATGCATTTGGTCACTACTTATAGAGCTCTAGGACTTTTGGAGACGGAGTTTTACTGTTAGAATTTTTAGAAATATGACTTTAGGATAAAAACTTTTGGAAAAAAAAGTGAGTATGAAGTTTTGTGTTTAGTGGAAGAATCATTAGAAAAAAAGATATTTTGAAAAAAATTTTGTTGATTTTTATGTAAAAATAAATAAATAAAATTGTGCAATAGTAAATTTTTGAAAAAGACGTATGGAAATCCAAAAAATCTCCCAAACGTCAATTTGCAAAAGTATCCCTAAACGGGACCATAATTTTTTGGCTAATATTCGGCCCGGGGGGGGGGGGGGGGGGGGGGGGGGGGTGGGCGGGCGGGCGTATGCTTGTCAAGTTTGGTGTGGTGGAAAGAGTGAAAAAGTGAGTAAAGAGGGAGAGTGCGCATACATTGACAAGTCCATGTCCTTTTTTCTCGTGTTCTTGTTTATCATAAAAAATTAGACAAATTAAAAAAAAAATAATAATTAATCAGTTTTGTTTCCATTTAAACAATTTGAAAACTACGACCCATTTCGTTAACATATATGATTAATATTAACCAACTAAAATCCAATTCCATGGACGAGATTATTTTTCATATCCTACCGATGTCAACGACAAAGGTCTTTTTAGACTGAAATCATGGATAATTACGGGTTTGTTTGATGCTACATCCAAAACTCTACAATTACATTTATTTTTTATTTTTTTTCCTCAATTTTACTATTCACACAGTTTTATAACTCAAACTTTACAAGTCCATAACTTTGCATAGCCAAGTTCAAATGAGATAAGTTTTTTTTTTTTTTTAATAATAAATTGTATAGAATTTTGAGACGAAAGAAACCAAGCTCCATATGTGATATTTTTTTCCGAAACACATTTTAAATTTTTACACTTTTTTAACTCTAACAATTCAAATACCTCGATAAATACATAATCAAATCAAGCTCAAAATTCTACTCCAAATAGCACCAAATGCATGCGTATTTAGTCCCAAAATGGTCCTCACAGTACCAGAATTATTTTTTGTGAATATATTACACCTCAAATTTCACGTCACCACCACCATCACAACAGGGCTGCCTTTAATTATTCCGTAATCACAATGTGCGAATTATAATATATAGCTCTGCAATTGGAACGATAATACACACCAGCTTTCCTACAAAACAAATTACAATCTCGGGTTAGTTGACTGCGTTTGATTCAATCGTTTGTACGGAAATATTTAAATAAAACTGACATTTAAAAATAATACTTGAAATATGACTATTTGAACATAAATATTTGAAAAAATATTTATTGTGTGTTTGAATAAATATTTCAAAACAGTTAAATAAATCTTACAAAACTTCAATATGCATGAAAAAGTTTATTGGATATATGACTGAAGTTTTGTTCATCTTTTCGGTTTGAATGTATAGAAAAGAATCATCTCAAGTGGATTTGAAACAAAAAAAAGTTACGGTGTTTTGAAATTTATATGAAACAGATAAGAAATTTTTCAATTTAAAATAACCAAAAAGTTATTGTTGTATATATATAGTATAATCTCAACAATTAATTACTTGATTTAGTGCTTAATTCTCCATTATTTTCTATCAATTCTCCTATGTTTCTTTATTGGTTTCTTGAGCTTTTTGAGTATTTGTTAGTGTTTGTTTGTTTTGTAAATGTTTTGGATGCTAAGAGTGAAAAGAGGATGAAAACGTGACAGTTGTCCAGTAAATAAGCGCCGTAGCCATAAAGATGAGCGTCGCAGCGCCACTGAGACAAAAAGCAGGCTAGGGACCCGAGACTCGGGTTGCCTTAGAGTTGGCCATGGCGCCTTAGTGCTGGCTTTGGGCCACCTCAGCGCCAGCTCATTGAAGAACCACCACATAAGTTTGCAGCACCGCAGCGATGGCGCCTGTGTGACTTTTCTCAACATCAAACAAGACGCGATTTTCCAATTGTGCCTATATTTGAAAGCCTATAAATAGTCCTTTTAGGATATATTTGATGTCTCTTTGACCACCCTTTTAGTAGCCGTTTGGGAGAATAAGAATAAGAATATGGGGAGATTCCATTTGTTGCTCAAGAAGATCGTCCACCAAAGAAATTTCTCTCACCATATTCTTCTTCCCAACATTACTCTCTTCATCTTCCAAGTTGTTTAGTTTTATGTTTTCATTTCATTATGTTTAGTTAGTTTTCTTTTTGGTTAAGGGTGATTTTGAAGCACTAGACATGATTGTGGCTGAATAATTAGATATCATCTTCCATCTTTCCATTGAAATTGTTTATGTTCTTCAAAATTTTATAGTTTAAGATTGTTTTCTTATTTATTGGGTGTTGTAACCAAGTGGACATGAGAATTACCTATTGCTAGTTAGAATATTTGGTCCGCAATTGTCTTGTTATTCTAATCGATAGTAGTGAGTTGCGATAATGATAATGGTCAAGTTTTCATTTGATACTTTGTGGAATATAAACTCAAGGTAAGTGAACCGAACTGTGCATTTGTTTTCTAGATCAATCTTTATCTTACTTATCTTAATGCTTCCGTTGAATATTAAATTTAGAAGATTGTTCTAGGTTGTTTAATGGAAAATGATTGAGTGAATAGCTTGTTTGTTAACAACAAAGTAAGTAAGGTTTGGGTAATTGAGAGTTTAATTATCTATGATTTGTGGTTTCAATAGAAAATTAATGATAATTCTAATTATAAATAATAATTTAATGTCTAATGGTGGAGAATGATACTTTACCAGTTTTTCTTCACATTCATAGATATTTATTAATTTTGAGTTAGTTTTCTTCACATTCATAGATCTTTATTAATTTGAGTTTTGCAATCTCTTATTTCTTTTATTTAGTTTACAAACCAAAAACCCCCTTTTGGATTTATTGTGAAAATTGTTTAATGTGTCTTAAGGTTAATAACTTAGTAATTAGAACCAATCATGGGACATTAAAGTGTGTTTTAGTCTTTAGTTTTTATGTTTTAGTCTAATAAAGGCGTGATAGTTCCGCTATATAATTTTAGTATTTTTATTGTAATAATAGAAGTGGTTCTTCCACCGGTTTGAATTTGTTTTGGTTCGCTAGATTTAGGTCTTGATGAGTTAGAAAATTCCGTTAGCTATGAGTCTTAGCGGAGATGTGTGTGGCATTGGTGTTACATGTTACATGCTCTTGATGGATCGAAAGCTTATCAATCGATTGTAGTGGTTTCAAAAGAGTCTTATGCATGCTCAAATTGATATGTCGATGAATTTTCTGACATCAAGTCTCGTTTTGCATCATTTTTCTTGTGCTTCATCGATTTTACTGATAGAATCAATTTTATCACGTGTTTTGTATTGTGTATAAACAGAGTCATTCGTATTATATTTGACGTTTGTGAGATCTTTAATTACATGAATTTTGCCTTAAAAAAAATAACATGAAAAAAAAAAATCAAAAGAAAATATTAAAGAAATAATGCCTCTTTTTCATTTCTTGGACAGCAATTTTATTAATAAATAATCATATACATAAATATATTATTTTCCGTCCCCCGCCATCACAGACCTGCCCTTAATTATTGACTTCCAACTGCACTTGGAACAATCATTACACATCAATGTACCATCAAACCAATCGCAATCACATGCGAGACTCCAACAAATGTGGACAAATCAGACTTTTCTACAGCAAGTGTTTGGAATGCTCTGTCGTTCCTGAAGAAATTCCCAGGATCAACTCTGCTCTTTATCTCCACCAACCTCTTGAAATTATGCTTGAAATACTTTATCCCGTACTCTCTTCCCTTCTCGTAGCTCGTCCTCAGATCATCATGGCCGTTGATTCCGAGGTCGTGATCTTTGTAATTGAAATACGATTCCCTCGGATTCTTCGACACAAACGGAGTCATGTAATAGTACAGCTTCCTCAACAATCCGATGGTAGAAATTCGCCGCCTCCGTTCCCGGCTCGTCCCAATTCAACACGTAATGGATTTTGGCCAAGTTTCCGCGGTGTGGGAACGGCGTGGCGGTCGCCGGAATCCGAGCCATTCTTCCGCCGTATGGATTAAACGCCAGCATTGGCAACTCCAACTCAATCAGCCTTTGGAAAATCCACCTCAGACCGTTTTTTGGGAATGGGTTTCTTTCAAGTAATCGGACTTTCTCTTAAAATGAACGAGCTTTTTCGGCCTTCGGACGAGGAGATAATCGTCTGGTGTCCCGATTGGTTTGTCGTCCCAGAAGAAAATGGACTTGACCCAGTTTGTAACAATGCAGTCTGATTTCTTCAGACCAAGTTCTGGAAAACTGTTGTACACAAACCCATAAGTTTCTCAGAATCTCCAAGAAAAAACCCAACAAAGGAAGCTCTTATGGTCTTCTCTGTTTGATCTTTCTTCTTCACAACGCCTAAATGCATTCTAATGAAGAGGTCTTCGTCAAGCTTTGCGCGACCTCTTGCCACCGGTAAACGACGTCGTCGGTTCCTTTTTGCTCCAAAGTCTTGTCGACTCGGAAAACGGTGACGGTTTCCGGGATAGGAACGAGATTTAACTTGTACGCCACAACGACACAAAAGCTTGCTCCGCCGCCTCCTCGGATAGCCCAAAACAGATCCTCCCCCATGGAATTTCGGTCTAGTATCCGACCGCGAACATCGACAACCTGCGCATCAACGATGTTGTCGACCGAAAGGCCGTACTTTCTCATCATGTTGCCGTATCCGCCGCCACTCAAGTGTCCTCCGACGCCGACTGACGGACACACCCCGGCGGGGAATCCGTGAACTTTGCTCTTTCGGGAGATTTTGTAGTAGAGCTCCGCCGATAGTTGCGCCGGCCTGGACCCAGGCGGTCTCGGACGCCATGTGGATTTCGATGGCGCGGAGGTTTTGCATGTCGAGGAGGAGGAACGGGGATTCGGAGACGTACGAGACGCCCTCGTAGTCGTGTCCGCCGCTGCGGATCTTCATGCGAAGGTTGTGCTTCTGGGCGGCGAGTACGGCGGCGCGGACGTGGGAGACATGCGTCGGGGTGATGATGAGGAGGGGTTTCGGGGTTTGCGGGGTGTCAAACCGGAGGTTTCGGATGTGGGATTGGAGGACGGAGAAGAATTCCAGGGTATCAGGGGTGTGGATTGCGGAAGGAGTGATTGGATAAGAAGGGTCGGAGTAGCTCAGAAGTGAATACATGAAGGACTCGTGAAGTGAGTTTTCGGCCATGGTTGGTGCTTGTTTTAGTGAGAGAAATGTAAGTGAGTGACGAAACACATGGTCTCTTGATTATTTATTGTGGCTGGGGTGTGCGAACGTGTGGTTGATGGATTCGTTATGTGTTCATTTTAGTTTTAGCTAGGTTCGAGTCGCCTGTTGTATTAGTATGATCATTTTAGAAATTTCAATTATTATAAAGTCTAATCTTTCTATTAATAATTTGAGATGATATTTTTACTCATAGATATGAGTACCGTAGTGGAGCGGGAGTAGAATATATGTATGAAAGTGGGTAGGTGGGTGAAAGATTAAACCCTCACTTAGCTTTGGTGCGAGAGTAAGAGAAGCTCCCCATACATGTATCGTTTATATTCACCCTTATAAAATATTTAATTGTATATATAAATGTGAATTTTTAGTGTTTTAATGTTTTAATTTGTTTTCTAAATTTAGTTTATAGATTTCTAGAGTTTGAGTTTATTTTTTATAATTTCAGCTTCATTTCAATTATATTTTTGATTATGTTGACAAATTTTATGAAATTTTTAATGGAATTTGTTATTTATTTTTTAAAATTTTTTAATGGATAAATAGATAAAGTACGAATGTATTAAACTTAATGGGGATTATCCACCCCTAGACTAAATTAGGTCGATATGGACCAATATGGGGCACAAAAAAAGGGCGGGTATTTGAGTGGGGGAATCATACCCACTTCTACCCGTCTCATTGTCATTGTCATCCCTATTTATAACCTCATTTGGAAACCAAATGATAATGCAATAATGCAATAAGGGCTGGGGTGTCAAAAATCTTCAATGTGGAGAGTAGAAAGGGAAAAGTACAGAATTAGACCCATTTTTCCTTTACTGACTAAAAAAAAAAATAATAATAAAGACCCACTTTTCCTTGAATGTCCACCACATAAACTTGCAGTGTACTTTTAATGTTGTGAGAAATCATTGAGTATAATTAAAGGTTAACTCGTACACAATGGGATGGAAAATCTTTTAATTCAAAATTTCAAAGAGAGTCGAGGGAAATAACCTTTTCAGTGCTAGTCCCATGCAAAGCAATAGGTTTGTTGAACGTCAAAAGAGAGGTAGCGTGGGTTCATTTGGATTGTTAAATTTGTTATTAAAAACCCCTAGCAGGTTGTTTTAACTGATTCCAAAAAAAACCTATGTCACCAAGGGAGAAAATTTGCCAAAAATGACAATCTTAAAAAAAAAATGAAATTAGTAAAATAACATTCTTTCATTTAAATACTGGAATGATCGATTAGATTATTCTTAGTTATTCCATAGTCATTTTACTAATTAAAATTTTTAGAAAATTGTATAACAAATAAAAAAGGAGTGATTGAGTCATTTACTAATTGGCTCGTCACCAGGTGCTTTATAAATTTGACCTTAAAATGGTCATTACATAACATAATTAATAACCTTCAATAAAAGAGTTGTACAATACCTCCATTTTGAATGAAACTCTTTTGTATTCTCTAAAGTGTCCATTTGCAAAAGAAAATAAAACAAACAAAAACACCATATTATTCCTTAAAAAAAAAAAAAAAACCCCATCTAATTTAAAAGCTTAATGAAATCCTAAAATTTTGAGAAATCAAGTTTTAAATTACTATTCGAAGGACATTCATATTTAGGAGTTTAAATTGGAAAAACAACAAGATTCCAGTCTTTTGCATTTTCTATTGCCCTAAAATATATGAAATTTCAAAGAATATGAGAAGTACGGTACATGGAAACCGAGCAGACTGTTCAAATTAGTTGGTATAGTTGGAACAGTCATCTTAGTTGCTCTTAACAAAAAATTGAGAGACTTCTCTAGAATTGCTGACCGTACATGGTTGTTTGCTTGTACAACAGAGTTATAGATGCTTAATTATTTAAGATTTTCTATTCATGATTCCACTAAATAAAAGTTCTTTACTCATAGCTCCGCATATAGAGTGTATTGGTTTGTTATTGTGGAGCTATTATTATGGTAAACACTAATTAAATTCACAATTTAATTTCTCAATCAATTTAGATCAAAACAATTTACTTAGTTTTGGCATTCTAATCATAACTCCACATCTAGAACGCGTGAGTTGTTATTGTCAAACTATTACTATGGTAATACTTTTTAATTCAGAAGTCACATTTTAATCAACATACATCTAGTTATTATAGACTTGTTAATAAATAAGAACATAACGTAGACTTGATATTTACGAAATTTTAGATTGTAAAGACTGTCATTTTAAAATAGAACGATCCTTACAATCCGCTCAATCTATGTGTAACGGTTCACACAATTTGCTTAATCTACTTGTGTGATTGAGGACACAATCTGCTTAGTTTGCTTGGTCTATAGTTTGCTAACAGTTGGTTTTTTGTTCTACACACAAACTCTTCAACGACGATAGTAGTCATCACTAATACCTAATAATTTAGAAGTTTTATTTTCAAGAAATAGTTTATAAACAATACCCTAAATTCTCTTCAGAAGCTAAGTCAAGAACTTATGGTGTGTTTGGATTACATACTCACTTGATATTATATTATAATAAAATGGAATATACATTTGATTACTTGAATATTATATTTTAACACAACTATATTTGAGTAGTAGATCCACTTGAAATACTCTTTATTTATTTAATTAATTTATTTACTTTAACCAATCAACACACACGCACACAGACTCTCTTTATCTCGAATGCACATTAGAATAAGTATTATTTAAATATAAACAATCCAAACATACATTTCATATGAATACAATGATTAAAAAGGATATCCAAACATACGTGGAATGCATCTATTACATTACATTATAATTTTAAATGAATGCGTGATCCAAATGAATAATTAATTTCACACTCTATGTGTACCAAGGAGTAGGTGATAACAGCCAATCTGAAGGATTAGGATTCTATAACAAAAGAAAGCACTTTGAAATAAGTGAAATGAATTTCGTTAACACAAAGTTCTGATGTTACGTGCCTTAATTTCAAATTCATGGATAAGTGGTGGAAAAGACTTGTCCTAATAATGTTGTAAACCACCATGTGATGATACATATATTTGGCCTGATTTTCGAATATTTCTTGTAGAAGCTTTTCACTAGGGGAGGTCCCCTCATGTGGTGGCCTAGATTCCTTTGGGATCTTCTTTCCGGTAATAGAGATGTTTATAGGGGGAAAAAAAAACGATAAATGAATGACATGTTTTTAAATAATTTTTTCTTTTTCTAAACTTTAGAGATGATTAAATAAAAAGTCAAATACCAAACTATTGACATGAATCTATAAGAAATGCTAATCATTACTCAAATGCATAGGTATTTGATTGATCAATAATTAATGGAGTGAATGTATTTGAATGCTTTATTATTTTACGATATATTTTAACTCAAATCTAAATATCAATTTTATTTTATTTTTTATAAATCTGTATCACACTCATTTTTTTAGTATTCCAATGTTATGTTTGAAAAAAAAAAAAAAAAAAATCTAAACACAAATTTAATTTAATACACAATCATATTCTCCATTTAAATACAAGCATTCAATTTGAATAAAAATTTAAATGCAATTTATAAACTAAACGGGTCATCATTAGCATTGTGGCACCATTGTTTTTAGTTTTTAGTTTTTAGTTTTAGTTTTTTTTTTTCTTTTTTTGACAATAAGGGTCTTATACCACTTCATTAAAAAAGAAAAAAGATACAAGATTTAAAATTTTAAATCAAAGATTCTGAATCCTACATCTCACGTTGAATTAGCCCCACTGGGCTATAATCAATTGATTCATATAAGATATACTTATTTGTACATATACTCTCTGAACTTTTTGAATTTGGCAATTTAGTTCTTAATTTTTTTTCTTGACGATCAGCTCCCAAAATTTATAATTTTTGATAATTCAGTCCTTTTTGCTCAAATGTGTAAATGGGTTTTTTAACACATAACTTGCACATTATAGTCCAAGAAGAGCATAGTTGACCATTTTGCTTAACTTCAATACAATTTCTTTTAAAAATTTGAACCTTAATTGAATTATACTCAAATTTAAATCTAAATTAAACAAAAATTATCAATATTGTCCTTTTTTGAGCTAAATGTGTAAGTATTATGCAAAAAAAATTGTTTTAATTCTAATGAATTTAAGTAAAAATGATTGAATTATCAAAAATTAGAAGTTTAAGGGGTTGATTGTCATGAAAAAAATTTAAAGATTAAATTATCAAATTTGAAAAGTTTAGAGGACATTCATGCAAATAAGTGTATAAGATAATACCACTATGTCGCGCAGCCAACTTGGCCCAAAAAAAAAAAAAAAAAAAAAAATTCTAATTCAATAATACACCAACAACTAGAGACTAAAGGTGGGTCACATTTTAACAGTTTGGGTCCTACTCGCGCTTTTTTTTTTTTTTTTTATTATTAAAAAATTTATTCTAGAATCCGCGATACATGTTCTTATAGCATTAGGGACTACATGTTGAGTGTAATTACAAATTTTCTATTCAAAAAAATTTAAAAGAAGAGTTAGTTTTATTTTTTTTTTTGGTGAAAAAAGAAGATTTGAAGGTAATCTTATTATTTTCAGATTTTCAGTACTACAGACAGGAATTCCTTTTTCTATGTATAGTAGGAGATGTATATATATATATATATATATATATATATATTTAACTTAAAGCTAGGTATTTCAGCCTAAAAAGAAATAGCCAGGACCTGCATAATTGGGGTTTTTTTTTTTTTTTTAACCGAATTATTATTGAAAGCTTTTTTAACACAACTAAATTGTCATTTTGTGTCGGCAACTTTAAGTTTTTTCTTTCCTGCTTTTGAGAAAGAATATAAAACATAAAATCATTTTTTAGGAAACTATTAGATTTATAACATTTCAAATGAAAACATTTATATGAAAGTATTTTAATAAAAATATCTAAATTAACATTTGAATTGTTATTTAAAAAGATATTTAAATATGTGTTCATAGACGGCTTGACCCTTATGGTACTTAAATTAAAATAAACAAACTAAACAGATAAATATTTTGGAGAATTAAGAAGTAAAATGGATACTTATTATAAGTTGAAATAAAGTATTCTGATTGTTAGAAAAGTTTAGTGTTAAAAAATATATATATTTTTTCTAATAAGTGATATACTATATTCTGTATTAAAATATTACTATAGCCTCTGAAAATGATGAGAGATCAATCTTATAATCAAAAATTTTTTTTAACCCAATATACTCGTTCAAGTTTTAATTCCATTTGAACTTTAGATAGGAAATCAATATTTTTGTTCTTCAGCTAGAAACAACTATTTTTTAGCGTTACTTACTGAAACCTTTTAAGTGCTATAGTTTTCAGAAACATTAAGCACCTAGTTTTTTATTTTATTTTATATTTATTTTTTAATTTTATATTTTTGTTAATTTTTTTAAGTGGTTTAGATGTAGTTGAATTTTCAACTAAAATTTGCAAACTCAATTGATTTTTAAAATGTTTTTTTTTTTTTTTTTTTGAGAATTTTTGCCCAAGGCCCCAAAATTGTTGGAGCCAACCCCAAGATAGATGCCTAAAATAGTTATAATAAATCTTGTAAAATCTCAACGTTTGTAGCAAATTTTGATGGGAAATACGGATGAGGTTTTGCTTCTTTTTTTTTTTTTTTTTACACAGAAAGAATTGTGTAATTAGGATTTTATACACCTACTTGAAAGATTCAGTCGTCGGATTTTTTCTTTGTTGAAGGCTGCTATTTTTCCACATGCTAGTCCACATGGCATGCTTGGAATCTAAGCAGTATTGAAAATGAGTTTATTTTTATGAACACCTATAAAGCTTTCGTTTGGGCTTCTTTGAAGGAGGCTAATCGTTTAGATATGCGGAATCCTTGGGAAGATTTGGTCTTGAAATCAGTTTCTCAGTCAGGAAAGCAGACTGGTTATCATAGCATTATCCTAGTAATTTATTGGCAACCTCCTTTTATTGTTTGGATTAAAGTCAATACAATGGTGCTGTCTGGGGCTCACCCAGGGGCGGGGGCGGATGTAGGTGGCGGCAAGTGGGGGCAATATCCCCTATCGATTTTTTTTTTCTTTTAACCTTATCCTAAAAGTTTAGCAAAATTAGTAAAATAAAAAATAATATGTTAAAAAAAGATGCATATTATTTTATTACAATAAAAAATAATTTTTTGACCCATTCTAAAAATTTAATAATTATTAGGTAATTATACAAATGCAAAAATCAATAAATATTTTAACATAAATGCAAAGATCAAAGGACATTGTGACGTAAAAGCAAAGATTAGAGGGCATTTTGATACAAAAGCAAACAGAAAAAGTAACAGAAACTAGAGTAACTTGACATACATGTTAAAGTTTAAAGAGTACAATAGATACATTTCATAATTAATGGGGTATATTAATACTAGTGACATAATTCAAGAGAAACTTATGAAGATTTTCTTTTTTTTTTTAATTCATTTTTTGGCCCGTTTGGGTTGTGTGTGTGTTTATTTATTTATTTTATAAATCTTTCGTAACTCTTGTATTTTTCTATTTATTTTAATAAATATAATTAGTCTAAATAGTTCTTAAACTCTTTTAAAAGTGATAATTTGATTTTTTTTTTAAATTTTGGTTGAAATTATCTTAAATTCTCTAAATATTAACAATTATGATCATTTTCATTAAGGGCCTGTTTGGGACATGAGTCTGAACTCATGTCCATTAGTTCAAGCTGAACTAAATGCGTTTGGCTGATCAATTGCTTTTGAACTAAGAATTGGAACGTTATACAGTGTTTCCTGACTTGCTCACTGTTGAAGCTCAGAGCTGGGAATTGATTCCCCTCCATCGTGAGCGTCTGTGCTACCTCTGTTTTACCTTTACTTTCCAAGCCTTTAACTCTGCAACTCTCTCTCAGAAAGAATCCGTTCCCAATAACTCCTCTCTCTAACTCTCTCTCTCTATATCATTCCTCTCTCCCCATTTCTTCACTCAAACGATCCGGTTAGAACGTCGTCCCCCCACCCATCGACGATGCGTTTTCGCCCACTGCCGCCCCACACCCCGTCAACCGAGCCCATCGAAGGTTGCCCCCCAAGAACCCAGTCACGCTGCACTCTCTCCTCTCTTCCACCGTGAGCAATCGTCCCCAACCACCATTTGTGAGTTTCAAATTTTGGCTATGTTTCTCTCTCTACTTTCTCTCTCTAGCTTATACCACCCCCCACACACACGGTTTGAAGTGATATTATGCTCTTCCGGTTTGAAAAAATTGGATCTTCCCTTCGGTGGAGTTTGGGTATTGTGGGATATGAACATTTAAGAGAAACTAACTTTGGAGTAGCAGCCGGAAACTTTTTTAGATCTAGAAGATCTCCTTCCGGCCGCCGGATTCAATGGCTGCCCATTGAGCTGCCGTTTTCCCCCTGTGTCGTTTATGGATTGTGCACCAAAGCAGGATTGTCGTTTTTGTGGAGTAGCAGCCAGTATTGTCGTTTTTTTTTTTTTTTTTTTTTTTTTTTTTTTTTTTTTTTTCTGCTCTATTGTTAAGTGCTGCTGTTGTCGTTCATGGAAGGTGGAAAAAAATTTGAACTTAAAAACGACAATAACTACAAAAAACGACATAGTTTGTGTAAACTAACCAAAAACGACAACATTTTTTGTATATCAGCACCATTGTTATATTTTTTATTATTTTGGAATTATTAGAATTATTATGACATCACCATATCATAAGAACACCATTGTTTATATAAAAACGACAATAATTTTTTTACAAACACGACAGTGTTTGTTAGAATTATTATTTTGGACTAAAGTTTATATAATTAGATTTATAAATTTTAAACTAGAATTTTTTTTTATGAGGACACTCGTATATTGATTATATAAAATATACTAGAAAACACAGTTCTTTAAAATGCAAACATAATTCATAGTTATCTGAAAAGTTACACTGCCGACAAGTAAAGAAAAACTGCACATCTAGTTATCTGTATTTTGAGTAATGTTAATAATAATTTCAACCCCAATAAAAGTACTAAATTTTTTTTTTCCCATGTATTTATTGTAGAAAAGATGGTTCAAATAAGTCCTAAATAAATAATAATCCCACATTCCCAGTTGTAATTAGTCGGTAACTCATTAAAAAAATTAAAACATTGTAATTTCCCCCTTTAAAAATATATGCATAGTACAGTTAAAAAAGTTACTTCATAATTTCCTGGTTCCTGTTTGGCCTTGAGTTTTGCTCACACATTTTTTTAATTTTTCCCAAAATTTTTTCTCTAATTCCCACATAGTTTTTTAGTCTTCTATTCAAAAGGCAACCACATGTTTACGTTAACTGTTTACGCTATCTTTTTTATTTGTCTTCTTACTCTTATTTTGTAGGTTCTAATTTCCGTTTCGGTATTATCGGTGGCACATGCGTCGTAGATTGAGGTCCGCGAAGCGTTATCGGAGAAAAGTCTTCATTACCCAGTACTCTCGCATTAGGAAAGCTTTGGCGCGACCCACTGCTTCCTGCCCTGATCCGCCCGCCTCTACCATTTATTCCTCTTCCGGTTCGAACTCCGTTAACCTGGTACGCTTTATTAAAGTTATCGAACAACCGTTAATTTGTGGGAATGTTGACTTTCATGATTCCACGATCAAATTGACCGTAATTTGTGCTATATTTTTTCGATGCCAAAAATATATAATTTTTTAGAAATTTTTTATATAGTTTAAAATTGGCCTAACAAAAACTCGTTTCCGTATTGTACACGTATAAATTATTGGTGTTTCTTTCCCATGTATATGCTATTTTAAGGAAATGCCCCGTAAATCGTCGGGTGAGACATTTGTCTGGAACTCCGTAAAGGAAAGACGGTTACTGGAGAAATTGGATGACTTCTACTCATCCAATCCCGGTCGACAGCCCAGCATGCAGATCTATGACATATGGGCCAATGAGTTTAACACCGAGTTTGGTGGGGTTCCCGCTCTCGGCACAACTTTATACCAAAAAAAAGAGCGCATGAGAAAAATTTATAAGGGTTGGAAGGTATTGAAAGTCCAGACTGACCTAGGGTACGATCCTGAAGCCGATAGAGTTGTTTGCTCAGATGAGGCATGGCAGAGTTTTATAAAAGTAATATTAATTTTCTAATAATTATTTAAAGATTATTATTTTCATTAACCACTTGACTACGTAGAGACGGCTGACGTGACATATCCCAATTTGCAGGACCATCCACTATGCAGGCATCTCCGTTACGAGGGCCTTCGCCATAAGGAGTTGCAGTACAACGTCTTCGATAAAACGCACGCGGCTGGCGCATACGGTTATGGATCAGTTACGATGGGTGACGCCAGTAATCCATCCGTTGATTACGATTTCAACTTTGCCAACTCTGAAACACACCCGTTCCTAGACTAGGACGTTACCCCGCCCGCCGGTGGCCGACAGGTCGACACGCGGCAAGGGCCCGACGCCGCTGGTCCATCCCGACGTAGTGGCAGCCTGGGTAAGAGAAAGCAAAGGGATGCAACCGAGGCGATGACGTTTGAGGCCATGGAAGAAGTCCGAGACTACTTCCGAGGCATATCGCAAACTGGCGGGGGCAGTGAGCAATCAGTCCAAAACGGTGGCCTAGTTCAGTGCATGAACATAATGAAGGGAATGTGTTACTCATCACATCATCAGATGATGATGTGGCACTACTTAGATTCTCACCAACATCTTATGGGTCCCTTCTGTCAGATTGACGATGACCTTCGGCGAGAAATTATTGGCTCCGCAATCAACCCCTAGCCGCCAACAGCTATATGATTGATTATGTGATTATCCCCGTTTGTTTATGTTTTCATTGCTCTTTTTGGCAACGTTGAGACTATTTTTACAAGTATTTGTTCAAATGGCAAATATTAGTTCACGATGTCACCAATTTATCTTACGAATTTTGCTAAATTGTCTTGTATAAGTTAATTTACGTTTAACATAACTATGCGCTTAGTTTTAATGTTATTACGGTATATTATGTCGGCAGTTGCCAAAATTAAGTAATTTCGAAACGGATTCCGAAACTAATACAATGTTTTTTCCTATGTGCGTTAATGTATAATAGGAATTGTAGATCAAGTATAGTGCCGCTCGGGAATAAGAAAATGAACGACCGTGGTTCCGCACACCATCGTGAATCTGACAACCATGGGTCCGAAAACGAACAACGAAACGTTACGGCTATGGCTACAATGTCCGTGTTTGCGTACCGTACATGGCGGCGTAACATGGGTATGGATCCAGTACCGATGCATAATTCAAGCTTAACAGGACAGATGCGCGTGCACGAGATACTAAATGGTCACCCACGTATAATTCAAGGTTTAATAAGTATGGAATCCGGCACATTCAGAGCGATATCTAACCATGTTATTAGTCGTGGATTATTATCCCCAACTAATAACATGACAGTGGACGAGCAGTTATTTATTTTTTTATATATTTGTGCTCAAGGCGCCACAATACAACAAGCCTCCTACTTATTCCAACACTCGAAAGAAACAACGTCGAGGTGGCTCTATGCAGTGTTATTGGCCATTTGTTCGTTGAAAGACGAGTTCATAAGGACACCCGACTACACATCGGTTCAACCATTGATTCAAGAGCACGGATACAAATATCGACCATGGTTTGATGTAAGTTATCAATTAACAATAACTAATATCATCGTATTCCAATACTTAAATAGATGGTTCAGATGTAAGTGGATTGTATTTCATGATTTAAACAGTTTGCGAATTTTGTAGGGTTGTATTGGGGCGATAGACGGCACTCACATCCCATGTGTGCCTCCATCTGAAAATGCGGACGCCTGGATTAATTGAAAAGGGTTTCATTCACATAATATATTAGCGGTCTGTTCGTTTGATATGAAATTCACGTACATGTTGACCGGGTATGAGGGTTCGTGTCATGATGCTCGAATGTTGGGAGAGGCAATTTCATTCAAGGGTTTCCCACTACCTCCGCCAGGTAAAAATAGTTGGCCTTTAACTGTCAGTAAATTATTCATATTCCCTATAGGTTGAAATAGAAAATTGCCGACATACAATTCATGAAGTGGTATTTATTTTGTAGGTAAATTTTACTTAGTCGATTCAGGGTACGCTAACAAGGATTGTTTCCTGAGCCCATATCGCCGAGAGACATATCATTTACCTGAATACCGAAGAAGGCGCGACGGACTCGGCAACCGAAGAGAGGTGTTTAATTACACACATTCATCGTTGTGGAACTGTATTGAGCGGACATTTGGTGTCTGGAAGGCAAGATTCAAAATACTAAAAGGCACCAATAGCTACCCGATGGAGAAACAGGCTATGATCCCCGTGGCTTGTGCTGTTCTACATAATTTCATAAGGATGGTGCAGGTTGGGGATCCCGTACACGAAGATTACGCCGAAGATTGTATGCCTGTAAGTGAGAACGTCGATGTGAACGCAGATGATGAAGTTGACGACGTAGCCTTCGGTACAGGGCCAAGTACAGGACCGCAGCACCATGACACGAGGAGGGATGCCATGAATATGTTGAGAGATATGATGGCTGATGATATGTGGGACATATTTCAATCAGCCCCGTGGTATAGAACCACGCAAGCGTTGGCGTCGTGATGTCACTATTGACAACATTATGGCAGTATTGCTTAATAAAAATTTTAATATAAACTTCACTGACCTAATATATACTGATGGTGCGTGTATTTTACGGCTATTTACGATATTTATAAAATAATTTTGGACGTAAGTTGATTGGTGTTATAGATTGAAATTGTTAATCGCGACATTTTGCGGTAATAGAACCTATAATAGAATGATAAATTGAGGATAAATTATAAATTTAAGTGCTGAGTAGTTTGATTATAATTTTTATTCAATAAAATAAATAAATTTAGTTGATAATATGAAAATAGACAGTAATTGAGGTGTAAAATTTCCATTCAGTTGGAGTTTAGATCAGTTACCAAACACAAAAGGTAAAAAATTTGGTTAACTCAATTTTTATACATCCAAACAAGGCTCTTGTTTTTTTTTTTTTAACTTTTTAACTCAAACTTTTTCACCAAACACTCAACTCAACTTAAACTTTTCAACTCAAACTTTTTACCAAACACTCACATTTTAAACTAAACTTAACTTAACTCAAACTAAACTTATAAATTTCAACTTGAACTTGTGCACCAAACAGGTCCTAAATTCCGTTAAGTTTCAAACGAAATCTTACTCAAATGATATTTTTATATTAAAAAGACCGAATTATCCTTCAATTTTCTCTTCCCTCTATCTTACCCCTCTCTCTCTACCTTTGCAAACTCCGGCGACGGTCTCCATCTCCGGCGAGGGAAGTTGACGACGAACTCTCGACGACGTCCATGAGGATCTGGGGTCGCCGACGTGCGACGATGCTCGTCCTGGATCTTGGTGGATCTCGGGTGCCTGTTCCAGACGACTGCCGGATCTCGAACCTTTACAGACGAACCGCCACGCAATCCGCTACTTCTCGCCGGATCTCGAACCTCTACAGACCCATCTTACTAAATCTCGAACCTTCGCAGACGAATCGCCATGCGATCCGCTGCTACTTGCCAGATCTTGAACCTCTGCATACGATTGGGTTTCTCTTTTTCTTTGTAATAATCAATGGTTTTTTTTTTTAAATTATAAGTTAATATTAGTTTACTAATTTACCCTTTAATATTATCTCAGAGGTCTAGCATGTGACACATTCTGTTAAATATTTAATAATTTTGGATGAAAATGACTATAATTTTCAAGATTTAAGAGTTCAGGGTTATTTCGATAAAAATTAAAAAAATATGTATCAAACTGTCACATTTTAAAGAATTTGAGAACCATTTTGATTAATTACTCTTTTAATAAAATTGAGGTGGTGGGGATTTGGTGTGGTAAAGGACTGAAAGTGGATGGTGCTAATCTACTTTGGATGTGATATTTTTTTTGTAATGTTAATTATCTTCTCTCATTATTTTTATTCAAAATTAAATGGATAGATTTGAAAATTCAATGCTTGAAGCTATTTTCAGAAGCCCAAATCAAAAAGAAGAAACCAACTAAAGAGAATGAGAGAGAGAAAATGCCCGCTCTCTTGGTCAAAGTTTTCCATTTTTGTGCAACCAAATAAAGAATTGAAAAAATTAGAAAAGAAGGAGAAAACTCAGCCAATTCGATTTGGAAGACCAAATGACTTTGCAATTATTGTGTTAAAAAAAAAAAAAAAAAAAAAAAAAGAAAAAAAAAAACTAGGTGGGCATGTGGGGCTGGTAACAGCTTACTACTACAAGTGAGAAGTAACCACTATAATGGAAACCACCTTCACTACCAAGTGGAGGAATAACGGCTTTACAAGGATCTTTAGTTAGAAATAGGGAAGGACAACCCTCTCAAGACCCTATGCCATTTTACTTAATCTCAGTCAGGATATTGTACTCAAATAATTCAAACACTATGTTAACTTCACTGATTAGAGATAGTAAAGAATCTCACAATGGATGTAGCTTACTTGAAAGGAAAACCACTATCAAAGTTGGTTGACATTTTACCTTTCAACACTTTGTTTTTATTTATTTCGACTCATGACTATTTATATTTGGTATTAGATTTCTATTAACGGTAATCCACAAGCCTGATTTTATAGGATTAATTCTAACTCTTAATATTTAATTTGACTTGATTTTAAACATATATTTACCATCTATACACAACTATCACAATATAGGTATTTGCTAAAAAAAAAAAAAAAGGTTAAAAACATCAATTCTAATTATAACTTTTGATTACCAACAAATATATGAGTTATCATCTTTTTATTGGGTAAGTTTTTAAAATTGATGGTTGTATATCTATGGGTTAAAAAATGACAATTCAACGTCATGTGAGTTGATAATAAAATTTGGGGTTGAAGTTGATGTCCCTAATACTATTATTTTGAAAATTAATAAAAAATTTGAAAGTTTTTTCTTTTGTTTTTTTTTTTTTTTTGAGGTTAAATTTCTAAACTAATTATGCCAATGACTTTGCTTTGGTGCAAAATGGATTTAATTTCCCCAAAAAGAGCCTCGTTCTGTTATTGATATTGTCTGATTAATGGTGACCATTGACCAACACTGGTTTGATTGCATAGACTTTCTCCTATTTATAGCTTGCAACGTTATTTTAATACTAGATGAAAAGTATAATGCAAGTTGGCTATCATAATTGACATTATTCATATATTTTATTTCTCCCACATTTCATGTATGACTCCTCATGCATATCTTTAAACTCCCATATTGTAAAGGGGTATTAATTATTTAATATTACATATATATATATATATATATATATATTACTGTCGCCTTGTAAAATAAAACTTGGACTTCCCAACCTCCGCTACCGAATTAAAGAGGAATGCTTTTTCGTATCTGAAGAAATTACTTGGATCAACTTTAGTCTTAATGCGAACCAATCTATTGAAATTATTCTTGAAATACTTGAAACCCCAAACACTTGCTTGTGCGTAGCTTGTGGAGCCATTGTTGTTATTAGTCCCAATGTCAAGGTCTCTATAATTCAGATATGCAGCTCTTGGATTCTTCGTCACATAAGAAGTCATGTAACTGTAAAGCCTTCTGATCCAATCTATATGTTCATTTCCCTCGTCTCCGCTAGTGCCCACAAGGTATAAAATCTTGTAGATATTTCTGCGGTGCGGGAACGGAATTGCGGACTCCGGAATCTCTCTCATTTTCCCGCCATAAGGTGTCATTTGCATCAAAGCCCTTCCGACATCTTCCTCGTACAGTCTTTCCCATATTCCTTCCAATCCGGTCACCGGAATCGGATCCTTCACGTAGTCAGATTTTCCTTTAAAGGGCAGTCTTATTTGGGGCGTTCTCTGAAGCAGGAAGACCGAGACGATCCTATTGGGAAACCGGCGAAGTATAGAGCTGAATCAATCCAGGTCGTTTCTGTGCAATCTTCTCTTGCCAAACCCAACTCAGGGAAGCTGTTTTGGATCAAAAAGAGAAGCCGATTCACTCCGCCGAGGAATAAGGAAATGAATGTAGCTTGTATCGTTTTGTTGTTAGTACTAGTGGAGCTCGTCACTGCTTGCAATCTAATAAGGATAAATAGATCTTCATCGAATTTGTCGGCAACATACTGCCATTGATGCACAAGTTTTGTTGCATTCTGTTCCAAGTTCCGATTGACTGTGAACACGGCGACGGTTGACGGGACAGGAACTAGCCGAATTTTCCATGCGAGAACAACTGCGAAGCTCGCTCCTCCGCCGCCTCGTATGGCCCAAAAGAGATCTTCTCCCATGGATCTTCTGTCAAGAACTCTTCCTTCAACATCAACTAACTGCGCATCAATAATATGATCAGCCGAAAGGCCATATTTTCGTAACATATTGCCATATCCTCCTCCACTGAATAGTCCTCCGACACCGACAGTGTGGGCAATAGCCGAAGGAAAGCCGAGAGTTGAGCTTTTTTCGGCAATTTTATAGTATACTTCTCCGATCGTAGCACCGGCTTGAACCCAAGCGGTTTTGTCTGCGACATTTACGTCGATTGATCGAAGGTTGATGAGGTCGACAATGACAAAAGGCGGACTATAAGACACATAGGAGAGGCCCTCGTAGTCATGTCCGCCGCTTCGGGTTCGGATTTCCATGTCGTGTTTTTTCGAGCAGACGACGGTGGTTTGGACATGGGAGGGATTCGTTGGAGTGACGATAACGAGGGGTTTGGGTGTGGAAGGGGAAGAGAAACGTGGGTTTTGTATTGAAAAGTTCAAGACCGAGAAAAACGACATGTCGTTTTGAGTGTAGATAACTTTGGAGGAGGTATTGGATGTGGAAAAATGTTGGGACAGACATTGGAGAAAGTCTTCATGAGTGTCTGCCGAAGCTGCCCACAAAATCGAGAAAAGGAAAAGGAAAAGGAAAAGGAAAATGAAAGAATTAGACATTCGGATTTGGGTCGAATATTTCATTTTTGGTAATTGGGGTTGTTTTGATGTGTGAAATTAGTTGCCCTACTTATAGTCGGAGTTATTAGCAGACTTTTTAGAAAGAAAATGTTGTAATTATTGAGTGGCATTACTTTTTCTTTTATACATTAATTAAAAAAGAAGATTTTTTTTTTTGGCATTTATACAACGCATCAGCCGTCATGAGATACGACTTATATAGATATTATAATCTAAGAAGGTGTTTGGCATTATAATTCAAACCTAAAATTATAATTTAATTTTTATCTTTTTTTTTTTTTCAATTTCACTATTCACATAATTTTATAACTTAAATTTTAAAAGTCCATAATTTTGTATAGACAAATCTAAATGAAATTATTTAAATTGCATAAAATTTCGAGACGAACGAAACAAGCGCTATATTGATTCTTTTTTTTTTCTAAATATATTTCAAGTTTTTACACTTTTTAATTTTAGCAACTCAAATATTTCGATAAACGCACAATCAATTCAAACCTAAATTCTATAATCCAGACATTTAACATCAAATGCATACTATATTTTACATATAATAAAAGCGAAAGGGGATTTTTTCCGTGTGGTTTCCTCCGTTCCTAATTAATCCAGTTTTGTCAACGGTTTTTTGGCTATGTTCTTTCCGTGTTTTGATGTGCTTCATCTCGTTTCATTTGGGGCATAATTTCGTTAGTCTACAAATAAGAGGAGTCTCGTGACAAAAAGAAACGTTTATTGCAGCAGATCTCGAGCATTACTTGCGCCCTTTTGCTCATGCCACGTATCTCCTACGTAATAATAAGAGGTCATTACCTTTGGGCATTAATATTGTTGAGAATGAGTGTTTTTCTCTATTCATAGCTAACCGCGTTGACGTGCCAGTACAATTTAAAACTTACGTAGATTTAATAGGTTTTAGTTTTATTACAATAGATCGGGTTAATAACAGGTAGACAAAATTAATAAACGGGTCATGTTGTGATTGACTTATCTAATATGAAATTTTTAACAATTTATGTTATTTACAACCTAATTAAATAGGCAATTTTGAAGATTACTCCTCAAAGAGCATACCTTTTGAACATTGCCATTTTTATAGTTGCTTCATAATTTTTAATCTCTTATAAAATAACTCAAATGTCAACAATGTATGTCGTTTCAAAATTATTCATGACCAATCAAAAAGATAATATAATAGATTACTATCGGTAATCTACCAAAACACTCTGCAACTGTGACGCCCCGACTTACATCATCTACGTAGGGGGACGACTACGTAGACGTGGGCCGTCACCTTACTTACTTAATTACCTAATTCTTATTAAAAAGCTTTAAACTTACTGAAAATTCCAGAGTAAAATTTTTTTTCTTTAAAACTTTATTTTAAAAATTCTTTTACTCTCAAACGTAAACTTGACTTAGTCCCATACATAAAACTTAACTTATCTTCATACATATTCATACGTACTCGCCTGAGTACCAAGATCGTGGACCAGACCCGACCTAGCGCGGATCGGTACAACACGAGGCAACTTGCTTGCCAAACATACTTGAAACTTTTCTTAAAACATACTATTTCTTCAAAACACACTTTACAAATGTATTTTACAAAAAACCTATTTTCCAAAACCCGTGGTGGTGTCCATTCCACATTTCACAGTCCGCAGCACCAACTCTCCACAGTATTGCATCAAGTATTGCCGTTAGGTCGCTTACCTACAGCATGAACGTAAGTAATGAGCTAATTGCCTAGTAAGTACAATATTCAATCCACAAAAACATTTTTGACGTGCAAGAATGCGTGAACCGATTATGTTCTCTTATAGATCAATTATGCTTTCTTATTTAAACTTGGTTATATTCTCTTACATGTCATACGTGCACGTACCGTGGTACATATCCATGGACTGGTTGGAGGCGGCCAGTCCAAACCAAATCAAACCATGAAACTAATCGTTTACATAGAGTGATTGGGGCAGCCAGTCCAATCCAATTCAAACCATAGACGAAACCGTTTAAAACCCGCCCTTGTGGCAAGTCGGTACGACACCATAACATTACTTATCTTATCTCATAACTTAACTTATTCTTACCATGTGATTTAATAATCGTGAACATGCTTCATGATGTCACATATGCAAACATATAACATAAAATAATCTCAATCATAATACAACATAACATAACTTATCGTAACATAACATACTATAACATAACATATCATAGCATAATATCATAACACAAACTTATCATGACATAAACATATCATAGCATAAACTTATCATAACATAAACTTATCACAACATAACTTAAACTTATTATAACATATCATAAATTTATCATAACATAACATAAGCTTATCATAACATAACATAAATTTATCATAACATAACTTAAACTTATCATAACACAACATAAACTTACGATAACATAACATGAACTTATCATGACATAACTTAAACTTATCATGACATAACATGAACTTATCATGACATAACTTAAACTTATCATAACATAACATGAACTTATCATAACTTAAACTTATCATAACATATCATAAGCTTATCATAATATAAACATAGGTAAATCATGTAAATCAATACATGATCTCTTAAAAACATAACATGCAACAAAAACGTTTTGTCCATGCTGTAGGTGGAGTTGTACTTACCTCTCATCCTACGCTCTTGGTCTATCGTTCCATCGAGGCACGATAACATGTCGTTTTCCTGTTTTAAACAGGACGTAAGATATGGATCGTCATATTTTATTATAAATCATAATTATTAAATGTTGGTATCCCAACCAACAACCATAGGTAATCCTAGTTATAAATAATTATGTGTTCCCCACATCTACTAATGAAAACTCGGTCGATTACTAACCGTAACCTTAGGGCTCATGGCCCAACCAGACATAAACAGTAACTCGTTCGGTTACCAATCTTATTAAGGCCTTATTACTTATAGAGTAACAATCTACTAAATTACTATCGGTAACTATAGGATAAGGCCCAACTCGATAACTCGGTATCCTAACCGGTTATTAAATTAAAGGTTATCCTTTGCATTAATTCTTGTACAAGAATGCAAACCGTATTTTAACACAATCATAACTTATAAGTAAAGACAGTTAAAACTGTCGAACTTAGAAACCACATCCTTAAAACAGTTTCTTAACTTAAGTGTCAGTGCATGTGCAAGGATTTCTTGCTTTTACACTGTCCTTTGAAAAACCTGTGCATGAACTTCCTATTTCCTGCACAGTCCCAGAAAATCAGGTTTTTCTTAAATAAATCTGCTTAGAATCTGGGAAAACTTCCTTAATAGATCATTTCCACTTAAGGCTCAAGATATGAGCTCTCGATTATTTAATTATTTTGAGAGTGGAACTTATAAAACTAATTATAAGTTCAGTCACCAATTATGGTTGGATTTTAATAAAAATCCGACAGCATAACAGCTTATTTTCCTTAATACCCAAAATTTAAACCTGCAATAAAATCAGTTTATAGAAAGTTTTGGCACACCATAACTGCAAGATATGCCATCCATAACACATTCATTATATTAACATATAACGTATTTCGATATAATTCAACTTCACTTAATTAACTTGAATATCAAATATATATATATATATATATATATTTTGATATTTAATTCAAAGCATATAAATAGGCATGTAATCAATCCAATAAATGACTTAAAGTAGTCAAGATTACTACCGAGATCGTTCGACGACGTTCGGGTGAGTAAAACGATTCGTGGTCGGTGTTCCAAACACCTTTTAATTTCGAGCGACTGAACTTTTAATCGCCATTCTTAACCTTCGAGATTTCATATAGCAAATCTGAGGTTGTAAACATGTCCGGAACATCGAAAATAGGTCGGAAAGGTGATCTTCCAAAATTCGGCGACAGTTGACCAACGTTGACCAGCTTTGACCAACTTTGACCGGCGTTGACCGGCTTTGACCGCATTGACCAACTTTGACCGATGTTGACCAACTTTGACCGGCGTTGACCGACGTTGACCGGCAGCAAACGGAACAAAGATGGGCACCGCTTCGAAGATCTCGACGAGAGGAACCCATTTCTGGTGTCCACTTCTTCAAACGACGTTCGATTTTCTCTAAAAATTAAGAAAATGAACTAGAAAACGGCGGCGGACCGGGAAAAATTCCGGCAACAATCGGAGTGGTGATGGACTGGGCTTTGTTCCTCTTGACGAGTGGAACTCAACGAAACCAACGGCTCGCAAAATAGAGGTCGGATTACACCGAAATCATGCTTGAAAGTTTATGGTACCGAAACTTTCCTAGCATTTTTCCGGCGAACGGCGGCGAGTGACGCGGCCAAACTCCGACTATTGGACTCTCGGGTAATGGGCTGCAAGGTTCACCGGCGCGTGGGGCGGTGGCTGGCCGGAGTCGGGACTTCTTATGACGGCAGCGTTGTGCGTGACTGAGAGAAAGAGAGAGAAAAATGAAAAAGAAGAGAGAGAGAGAGAGAGATCGAAGAGAAAGAGAGAGAGTGGTCTGATAAGATAATATCCTCTCTTTTTTTTTTTTTTTTTTTTTTTCTATTCTCTGTACGTGGACTGACCACACCACACATACATATATAATTCTTTTTCTTTTCTTTTTCTTTTTCTTTTTTTTTATTTTATACGTGAAGTGTGGCCTGACCACACACTTTATATATATATATATATATATTTGTTGTTTCTTTTATTCTCCTTATGATCCATTCCAATTTTGAAAAAGTTTTCTTCACGAAAGTTGTAGCTCTCGAAAAATGCTAAAACTTTCATGTTTTGTAAAAATTCTAATTCGGCCTAGATTCGTCCCAGTTTTTGTTTGAAACTGGCTGACCCCGAAAAACTGAGTGAAAACTGGGTCTGGGGATCAGCCACGGGTTTTGGGGTAAACGGAGGTCATTGGGGCCTCATTTTGGAAATCCGTCCATGCTACCCTCTAGGAAAAATCATTCTCTACAACTTTTATGTTTTACGTTTTTCTCAATTCGGCCTCCAAAGGCCTCAAATTCCACTTTTTACAAAACTGGGCAGTTTACATCCGAACTGGCAGTTTTGTTCTTATTTTCATTTTACGTCCTATTTCGCGCAAACTACCCCAACCGAGCTTGTGGGAGCTTAGATAGCAAGCATGCAGCGTATTCTAATGTCCCACATGAACAAACATGCAACTCAAACGCGCCCAAGCAAAACAAAAGTCAACTTGGTCAAAGTTGATCCGAAGAAAATCATAAATTTCTATTTTGTCCTTTTTTCCTCAAAAGGCCCCGTTCTTGACAAAACAACCTATTATGGTAGGTACAACTCTTATTATTGAGTCTCGTAGCTAATTAAACGAGAACTCAAATATATTCTGATATTTAACTCAGATCATGAGCTTTATATCGACATATATGGTTCAGACTTAAATTTTCCTTATTTCTAAGGAAATCATAAGTTCATCGTAAATTTTGGGTTCTTACATTCTACCCTCCTTAAGAAAATTTTCTTCCTCGAAAATTCAGTTACTTCTAGGTAACTCTTCTTATAATCCACCACTAATACATAATGGTTTGATCAGGTTCCCATTTTAATCCTTTAATGGGATCATGTCTCTTATGTAGAACCATAATCTTACTTCCATATCCTATCATCATGCTTACATACATTCATACATACTTGCATACATTCTTACTTTCTTACTTTCATACATACTGTCCCTTCATATTGCATCACAAGAACTATTTACGTAAAAAGCTGAGCTAGTATATCATATAACTTGCTATGTTTGAAAAACATATCTTATCATATAACTTTTTCATACTTGAAAAGTTTATCGTATTACATAATTTTTCACATTTGGAAAGCATATCGTATCATATATTCAGTACACTTTCTGAAAATAGTTCCTTTCTTGAAACTTAATTTTATATTATCAGAACCCTTTACTCTTCATAAAGGCCCATTTCTTGGAACTCGTCCCATTCTTGGAACTCATCCCTCAAGGATTCGGCCTATGGCCCCCATCTTGGAATTTATTTCCTCAAGGATTTGGCCTATGGCTCCTATCTTGGAACCTTTACTTTTAATGACAACCCCTATCTTGGAATTTCTTCCTCAAGGATTCGGCCGTATTACATAAAATGAGGGGGTTCTATTATACATAAGATCTTTTATAAAAATATTTTATTTGAATTCTTTCAAAGCCAATCTTGGAAAATCATAATATCGTTCAAGTGATGCAATGACAGATATACTTAAATCAACCAGCCCCTTGCTAGATAGTAAAAGCTTTCTTATTGCTTTTAACTTTTCCTTGATAACACAAGTGTATAATCATAATTCTTAGGAATATCTAAAATTCTCCAACATTACTTAAATTTCCCTTACTGAGGGATCGTATCATCATTTTCATCGTCAAACTTTTAGTCATCAATCCTATTTCTTAGAATGAAAAATTCCTGATTATCACCCTACTAAGGTAAGGTGATAGGCTATCTAATCTCGAAACCTATTCATTTCTTATTGCTGCTCTAGCAATTATCATTGCAACTTAGCCATTACAGTTGCAAGATTAAGCTCTTGCTAAGTTTGGTTCAGTCGTACATGCAACGAACCATCTTCTAGTTTCTAATTCTAATCCTCGACATGTCTAACACCTATTCTTGCATTCATATTTTAGCATATCATATCATAAAATCATCGTATCTTATCATATCATACTAGAGATTTCTCACGATCTCATTATATCATATCGTAAACTTAGCTTATCCTCCACGCTTTCGCTGCGCAACTCTAATCTACTGGCACTAATAGTCTCTAGACTTATTTGGATAAGCGCGCCAAGCTACAACATAGCTGACGTATCATCTCATGTACATATCCTAGTATATCTCGATATCGCGCTAATACATAGGCGGTCCTAGGTGTCATAAAAATTTAGGAATTCTCCTCTCAAGGTACCCTATACCAAGGCACCTTGCACGAGCACGAACCTCCTTGACTAGGCGTCGGCTAGCAATCATATCTTGAAGGTGCGTCCCTACATGACAAAATTTGAAGAGAGTCTCCATATCGTGCAATCACTTCTTGGGTCCTATTGAAGATGCATAGCTCTTCCTCCATTCCTTGGAATGCCAACGAAGCCTTGCGGTCCTCTTTAATCTAACCCGGGTTTAACACCAGGTTCATATCTTTATCATAGTAATATTATAACCTCACATAATTACTACACATAAATAAAGTAAGAAAACAAACTTACAAAACTGTGGCGCTGGCGGCAGAACTGTGAAACTGGATGGCAAGAAAACTGGCTCTGATACCAAAACTGTCACGCCCCGACTTACATCATCTACGTAGGGGGACGACTACGTAGACGTGGGCCGTCACCTTACTTACTTAATTACCTAATTCTTATTAAAAAGCTTTAAACTTACTGAAAATTCCAGAGTAAAATTTTTTTTCTTTAAAACTTTATTTTAAAAATTCTTTTACTCTCAAACGTAAACTTGACTTAGTCCCATACATAAAACTTAACTTATCTTCATACATATTCATACGTACTCGCCTGAGTACCAAGATCGTGGACCAGACCCGACCTAGCGCGGATCGGTACAACACGAGGCAACTTGCTTGCCAAACATACTTGAAACTTTTCTTAAAACATACCATTTCTTCAAAACACACTTTACAAATGTATTTTACAAAAAACCTATTTTCCAAAACCCGTGGTGGTGTCCATTCCATATTTCACAGTCCGCAGCACCAACTCTCCACAGTATTGCATCAAGTATTGCCGTTAGGGTCGCTTACCTACAGCATGAACGTAAGTAATGAGCTAATTGCCTAGTAAGTACAATATTCAATCCACAAAAACATTTTTGACGTGCAAGAATGCGTGAACCGATTATGTTCTCTTATAGATCAATTATGCTTTCTTATTTAAACTTGGTTATATTCTCTTACATGTCATACGTGCACGTACCGTGGTACATATCCATGGACTGGTTGGAGGTGGCCAGTCCAAACCAAATCAAACCATGAAACTAATCGTTTACATAAAGTGATTGGGGCAGCCAGTCCAATCCAATTCAAACCATAGACGAAACCGTTTAAACCCGCCCTTGTGGCAAGTCGGTACGACACCATAATATTACTTATCTTATCTCATAACTTAACTTATTCTTAGCATGTGATTTAATAATCGTGAACATGCTTCATGATGTCACATATGCAAACATATAACATAAAATAATCTCAATCATAATACATCATAACATAACTTATCGTAACATAACATACTATAACATAACATATCATAGCATAATATCATAACACAAACTTATCATGACATAAACATATCATAGCATAAACTTATCATAACATAAACTTATCACAACATAACTTAAACTTATTATAACATATCATAAATTTATCATAACATAACATAAGCTTATCATAACACAACATAAACTTACGATAACATAACATGAACTTATCATGACATAACTTAAACTTATCATGACATAACATGAACTTATCATGACATAACTTAAACTTATCATAACATAACATGAACTTATCATAACTTAAACTTATCATAACATATCATAAGCTTATCATAATATAAACATAGGTAAATCATGTAAATCAATACATGATCTCTTAAAAACATAACATGCAACAAAACGTTTTGTCCATGCTGTAGGTGGAGTTGTACTTACCTCTCATCCTACGCTCTTGGTCTATCGTTCCATCGAGGCACGATAACATGTCGTTTTCCTGTTTTAAACAGGACGTAAGATATGGATCGTCATATTTTATTATAAATCATAATTATTAAATGTTGGTATCCCAACCAACAACCATAGGTAATCCTAGTTATAAATAATTATATGTTCCCCACATCTACTAATGAAAACTCGGTCGATTACTAACCGTAACCTTAGGGCTCATGGCCCAACCAGACATAAACAGTAACTCGTTCGGTTACCAATCTTATTAAGGCCTTATTACTTATAGAGTAACAATCTACTAGATTACTATCGGTAACTATAGGATAAGGCCCAACTCGATAACTCGGTATCCTAACCGGTTATTAAATTAAAGGTTATCCTTTGCATTAATTCTTGTACAAGAATACAAACTGTATTTTAACACAATCATAACTTATAAGTAAAGACAGTTAAAACTGTCGAACTTAGAAAACACATCCTTAAAACAGTTTCTTAACTTAAGTGTCAGTGCATGTGCAAGGATTTCTTGCTTTTACACTGTCCTTTGAAAAACCTGTGCATGAACTTCCTATTTCCTGCACAGTCCCAGAAAATCAGGTTTTTCTTAAATAAATCTGCTTAGAATCTGGGAAAACTTCCTTAATAGATCATTTCCACTTAAGGCTCAAGATATGAGCTCTCGATTATTTAATTATTTTGAGAGTGGAACTTATAAAACTAATTATAAGTTCAGTCACCAATTATGGTTGGATTTTAATAAAAATCCGACAGCATAACAGCTTATTTTCCTTAATACCCAAAATTTAAACCTGCAATAAAATCAGTTTATAGAAAGTTTTGGCACACCATAACTGCAAGATATGCCATCCATAACACATTCATTATATTAACATATAACGTATTTCGATATAATTCAACTTCACTTAATTAACTTGAATATCAAATATATATATATATTTTTGATATTTAATTCAAAGCATATAAATAGGCATGTAATCAATCCAATAAATGACTTAAAGTAGTTAAGATTACTACCGAGATCGTTCGACGACGTTCGGGTGAGTAAAACGATTCCTGGTAGGCGTTCCAAACACCTTTTAATTTCGAGCGACTGAACTTTTAATCGCCATTCTTAACCTTCGAGATTTCATATCGCAAATCTGAGGTTGTAAACATGTCCGGAACATCGAAAATAGGTCGGAAAGGCGATCTTCCAAAATTCGGCGACAGTTGACCGGCGTTGACCAGCTTTGACCAACTTTGACCGGCGTTGACCGGCTTTGATCGCGTTGACCAACTTTGACCGACGTTGACCAACTTTGACCGGCGTTGACCGACGTTGACCGGCAGCAAACGGAACAAAGATGGGCGCCGCTTCGAAGATCTCGACGAGAGGAACCCATTTCTGGTGTCCACTTCTTCAAACGACATTCGATTTTCTCTAAAAATTAAGAAAATGAACTAGAAGACGGCGGCGGACCGGGAAAAATTCCGGCAACAATCGGAGTGGTGATGGACTGGGCTTTGTTCCTCTCGACGAGTGGAACTCAACGAAACCAACGACTCGCAAAATAGAGGTCGGATTACACCGAAATCATGCTTGAAAGTTTATGGTACCGAAACTTTCCTAGCATTTTTCCGGCGAACGGCGGCGAGTGACGCGGCCAAACTCCGACTATTGGACTCTCGGGTAATGGGCTGCAAGGTTCACCAGCGCGTGGGGCGGTGGCTGGCCGGAGTCGGGACTTCTTATGACGGCAGCGTTGTGCGTGACTGAGAGAAAGAAAAAGAGAAAAATGAAAAAGAAGAGAGAGAGAGAGAGAGAGATCGAAGAGAAAGAGAGAGAGTGGTCTGATAAGATAATATCATCTTTTTTTTTTTTTTTTTTTTTTTTTTTTTTTTTTCTATTCTCTGTACGTGGACTGACCACACCACACATACATATATAATTCTTTTTCTTTTCTTTTTCTTTTTCTTTTTTTTTTTTTTTTTTTATACGTGAAGTGTGGCCTGACCACACACTTTATATTTATATATATATATATATATATATATTTGTTGTTTCTTTTATTCTCCTTATGATCCATTCCGATTTTGAAAAATTTTTCTTCACGAAAGTTGTAGCTCTCGAAAAATGCTAAAACTTTCATGTTTTGCAAAAATTCCAATTCGGCCTAGATTCGTCCCAGTTTTTGTTTGAAACTGGCTGACCCCGAAAAACTGAGTGAAAACTGGGTCTGGGGATCAGCCACGGGTTTTGGGGTAAACGGAGGTCATTGGGGCCTCATTTTGGAAATCCGTCCGTGTTACCCTCTAGGAAAAATCGTTCTCTACAACTTTTATGTTTTACGTTTTTCTCAATTCGGCCTCCAAAGGCCTCAAATTCCACTTTTTACAAAACTGGGCAGTTGACATCCGAACTGGCAGTTTTGTTCTTATTTTCATTTTACGTCCTATTTCGCGCAAACTACCCCAACTGAGCTTGTGGGAGCTTAGATAGCAAGCATGCAGCGTATTCTAACGTCCCACATGAACAAACATGCAACTCAAACGCGCCCAAGCAAAACAAAAGAATAATAAGAGTTGTACTTACCATAATAGGTTGTTTTGTCAAGAACGGGGCCTTTTGAGGAAAAAAGGACAAAATAGAAATTTATGATTTTCTTCGGGTCAACTTTGACCAAGTTGACTTTTGTTTTGCTTGGGCGCGTTTGAGTTGCATGTTTGTTCATGTGGGACCTTAGAATACGCTGCATGCTTGCTATCTAAGCTCCCACAAGCTCGGTTGGGGTAGTTTGCGCGAAATAGGACGTAAAATGAAAATAAGAACAAAACTGCCAGTTCGGATGTGAACTGCCCAGTTTTGTAAAAAGTGGAATTTGAGGCCTTTGGAGGCCGAATTGAGAAAAACATAAAACATAAAAGTTGTAGAGAACGATTTTTCCTAGAGGGTAGCACGGACGGATTTCCAAAATGAGGCCCCAATGACCTCCGTTTACCCCAAAACCCGTGGCTGATCCCCAGACCCAGTTTTCACTCAGTTTTTCGGGGTCAGCCAGTTTCAAACAAAAACTGGGACGAATCTAGGCCGAATTGGAATTTTTGCAAAACATGAAAGTTTTAGCATTTTTCGAGAGCTACAACTTTCGTGAAGAAAACTTTTTCAAAATCGGAATGGATCATAAGGAGAATAAAAGAAACAACAAATATATATATATATATATATAAAGTGTGTGGTCAGGCCACACTTCACGTATTAAAAAAAAAAAAAGAAAAAGAAAAAGAAAAGAAAAAGAATTATATATGTATGTGTGGTGTGGTCAGTCCACGTACAGAGAATAGAAAAAAAAAAAAAAAAGAGAGGATATTATCTTATCAGACCACTCTCTCTCTTTCTCTTCGATCTCTCTCTCTCTCTCTCTCTCTTCTTTTTCATTTTTCTCTTTCTCTTTCTCTCAGTCACGCACAACGCTGCCGTCATAAGAAGTCCCGACTCTGGCCAGCCACCGCCCCACGCGCCGGTGAACCTTGCAGCCCATTACCCGAGAGTCCAATAGTCGGAGTTTGGCCGCGTCACTCGCCGCCGTTCGTCGGAAAAATGCTAGGAAAGTTTCGGTACCATAAACTTTCAAGCATGATTTCGGTGTAATCCGACCTCTATTTTGTGAGCCGTTGGTTTCGTTGAGTTCCACTCGTCGAGAGGAACAAAGCCCAGTCCATCACCACTCCGATTGTTGCCGGAATTTTTCCCGGTCCGCCGCCGTCTTCTAGTTCATTTTCTTAATTTTTAGAGAAAACCGAACGTCGTTTGAAGAAGTGAACACCAGAAATGGGTTCTTCTCGTCGAGATCTTCGAAGCGGTGCCCATCTTTGTTCCGTTTGCTGCCGGTCAACGCCGGTCAAAGCTGGTCAACGCCGGTCAACGCTGGTCAACTGTCGCCGAATTTTGGAAGATCGCCTTTCCGACCTATTTTCGATGTTCCGGACATGTTTACAACCTCAGATTTGCGATATGAAATCTCGAAGGTTAAGAATGGCGATTAAAAGTTCAGTCGCTCGAAATTAAAAGGTGTTTGGAACGCCGACCAGGAATCGTTTTACTCACCCGAACGTCGTCGAACGATCTCGGTAGTAATCTTGACTACTTTAAGTCATTTATTGGATTGATTACATGCCTATTTATATGCTTTGAATTAAATATCAAAATATATATATATATATATATATTTGATATTCAAGTTAATTAAGTGAAGTTGAATTATATCGAAATACGTTATATGTTAATATAATGAATGTGTTATGGATGGCATATCTTGCAGTTATGGTGTGCCAAAACTTTCTATAAACTGATTTTATTGCAGGTTTAAATTTTGGGTATTAAGGAAAATAAGTTGTTATGCTGTCGGATTTTTATTAAAATCCAACCATAATTGGTGACTGAACTTATAATTAGTTTTATAAGTTTCACTCTCAAAATAATTTTATAATCGAGAGCTCATATCTTGAGCCTTAAGTGGAAATGATCTATTAAGGAAGTTTTCCCAGATTCTAAGCAGATTTATTCAAGAAAAACCTGATTTTCTGGGACTGTGCAGGAAATAGGAAGTTCATGCACAGGTTTTTCAAAGGACAGTGTAAAAGCAAGAAATCCTTGCACATGCACTGACACTTAAGTTAAGAAATTGTTTTAAGGATGTGTTTTCTAAGTTCGACAGTTTTAAATGTCTTTACTTATAAGTTATGGTTGTGTTAAAATACGGTTTGTATAAGATTTGATGCAAAGTATAACCTATAATAACCGGTTAGGATACCGAGTTATCGGGTTGGGCCTTATCCTATAGTTACCGATAGTAATCTAGTAGATTGTTACTCTATAAGTAATAAGGCCTTAGTAAGATTAGTAACCTAACGAGTTACTGTTTATGTCTGGTTGGGCTATGAGCCCTAAGGTTACGGTTAGTAACCGATCGAGTTTTCTAGATGTGGGGAACATATAATTATTTATAACTAGGATTACCTATGGTTGTTGGTTGGGATACCAACATTTAATAATTATGATTTATGATAAAATATGACGATCCATATCTTACGTCCTGTTTGAAACAGGAATATGACATGTTATCGTGCCTCGATGGAACGATAGACCAAGAGCGTAAGATGAGAGGTAAGTACAACTCCATCTACAGCATGGACAAAACGTTTTTGTTGCATGTTATGTTTTTAAGAGATCATGTATTGATTTACATGATTTACCTATGTTTATATTATGATAAGCTTATGATATGTTATGATAAGTTTAAGTTATGATAAGTTCATGTTATGTTATGATAAGTTTAAGTTATGTCATGATAAGTTCATGTTATGTCATGATAAGTTTAAGTTATGTCATGATAAGTTCATGTTATGTTATCGTAAGTTTATGTTGTGTTATGATAAGTTTAAGTTATGTTATGATAAATTTATGTTATGTTATGATAAGCTTATGTTATGTTATGATAAATTTATGATATGTTATAATAAGTTTAAGTTATGTTGTGATAAGTTTATGTTATGATAAGTTTATGCTATGATATGTTTATGTCATGATAAGTTTGTGTTATGATATTATGCTATGCTATGTTATGTTATAGTATGTTATGTTACGATAAGTTATGTTATGATGTATTATGATTGAGATTATTTTATGTTATATGTTTGCATATGTGACATCATGAAGCATGTTCACGATTATTAAATCACATGGTAAGAATAAGTTAAGTTATGAGATAAGATAAGTAATGTTATGGTGTCGTACCGACTTGCCACAAGGGCGGGTTTAAACGGTTTCGTCTATGGTTTGAATTGGATTGGACTGGCTGCCCCAATCACTCTATGTAAACGATTAGTTTCATGGTTTGATTTGGTTTGGACTGGTCGCCTCCAACCAGTCCATGGATATGTACCACGGTACGTGCACATATGACATGTAAGAGAATATAACCAAGTTTAAATAAGAAAGCATAATTGATCTATAAGAGAACATAATCGGTTCACGCATTCTTGCACGTCAAAAATGTTTTTGTGGATTGAATATTGTACTTACTGGGCAATTAGCTCATTACTTATGTTCATGCTGTAGGTAAGCGACCTAACGGCAATACTTGATGCAATACTGTGGAGAGTTGGTGCTGCGGACTGTGAAATGTGGAATGGACACCGCCACGGATTTTGGAAAATATGTTTTTGTAAAATACGTTTGTAAAATGTGTTTTATTATGTTCAAGAAAAGTTTCAAGTACGTATGGCAAGCAAGTTGCCTCGTGTTGTACCGATCCGCACTAGGTCGGGTCTGGTCCACGATCTTGGTACTCAGGTGAGTACATATGAATATATATGAAGATAAGTTAAGTTTTATGTATGAGAATAAGTATGAAACTAAGTCAGGTTTAAGCTTGATAGTAAAAGAGTTTTAAAATAAAGTTTTAAAGAAAAAAAAAATTATTCTGGAATTTTCAGCAAGCTTAAAACTTTTTAAGAATTAAGTTAAGTAAGTAAGTAAGGTGACGGCCCACGTCTACGTAGTCGTTCCCCCTACGTAGATGGTTTAAGTCGGGGCGTCACAGTTTTGGTATACCAAACTGTAACGCCCCGACTTACATCATCTACGTAGGGGGACGACTACGTAGACGTGGGCCGTCACCTTACTTACTTAATTAACTAATTCTTATTAAAAAGCTTTAAGCTTACTGAAAATTCCAGAGTAAAATTTTTTTTCTTTAAAACTTTATTTTAAAAATTCTTTTACTCTCAAACGTAAACTTGACTTAGTCCCATACATAAAACTTAACTTATCTTCATACATATTCATACGTACTCGCCTGAGTACCAAGATCGTGGACCAGACCCGACCTAGTGCGGATCGGTACAACACGAGGCAACTTGCTTGCCAAACATACTTGAAACTTTTCTTAAAACATACCATTTCTTCAAAACACACTTTACAAATGTATTTTACAAAAACCTATTTTCCAAAACCCGTGGTGGTGTCCATTCCACATTTCACAGTCCGCAGCACCAACTCTCCACAGTATTGCATCAAGTACTGCCGTTAGGTTGCTTACCTACAGCATGAACGTAAGTAATGAGCTAATTGCCCAGTAAGTACAATATTCAATCCACAAAAACATTTTGACGTGCAATAATGCGTGAACCGATTATGTTATCTTATAGATCAATTATGCTTTCTTATTTAAACTTGGTTATATTCTCTTACATGTCATACGTGCACGTACCGTGGTACATATCCATGGACTGGTTGAAGGCGGCCAGTCCAAACCAAATCAAACCATGAAACTAATCGTTTACATAGAGTGATTGGGGCAGCCAGTTCAATCCAATTCAAACCATAGACGAAACCGTTTAAACCCGCCCTTGTGGCAAGTCGGTACGACACCATAACATTACTTATCTTATCTCATAACTTAACTTATTCTTACCATGTGATTTATTAATCGTGAACATGCTTCATGATGTCACATATGCAAACATATAACATAAAATAATCTCAATCATAATACATCATAACATAACTTATCGTAACATAACATACTATAACATAACATATCATAGCATAATATCATAACACAAACTTATCATGACATAAACATATCATAGCATAAACTTATCATAACATAAACTTATCACAACATAACTTAAACTTATTATAACATATCATAAATTTATCATAACATAACATAAGCTTATCATAACATAACATAAATTTATCATAACATAACTTAAACTTATCATAACACAACATAAACTTACGATAACATAACATGAACTTATCATGACATAACTTAAATTTATCATGACATAACATGAACTTATCATGACATAACTTAAACTTATCATAACATAACATGAACTTATCATAACTTAAACTTATCATAACATATCATAAGCTTATCATAATATAAACATAGGTAAATCATGTAAATCAATACATGATCTCTTAAAAACATAACATGTAACAAAAACGTTTTGTCCATGCTGTAGGTGGAGTTGTACTTACCTCTCATCCTACGCTCTTGGTCTATCGTTCCATCGAGGCACGATAACATGTCGTATTCCTGTTTTAAACAGGACGTAAGATATGGATCGTCATATTTTATTATAAATCATAATTATTAAATGTTGGTATCCCAACCAACAACCATAGGTAATCCTAGTTATAAATAATTATATGTTCCCCACATCTACTAATGAAAACTCGGTCGATTACTAACCGTAACCTTAGGGCTCATGGCCCAACCAGACATAAACAGTAACTCGTTAGGTTACTAATCTTACTAAGGCCTTATTACTTATAGAATAACAATCTACTAGATTACTATCGGTAACTATAGGATAAGGCCCAACCCGATAACTCGGTATCCTAACCGGTTATTATAGGTTATACTTTGCATCAAATCTTATACAAACCGTATTTTAACACAACCATAACTTATAAGTAAAGACATTTAAAACTGTCAAACTTAGAAAACACATCCTTAAAAATAGTTTCTTAACTTAAGTGCCAGTGCGTGTGCAATGATTTCTTGCTTTTGCACTGTCTCTGAAAAACCTCTGCATGAACTTCCTAATTTCTGCACAGTCCCGGAAAAATCAGGTTTTACTTAAAATCTGCTTAAAATCTGGGAAAAACTTCCTTCATAGATCATTTCCACTTAAGGCTCAAGATATGAGCTCTCGATTATTTAATTATTTTGAGAGTGGAACTTATAAAACTAATTATAAGTTCAGTCACCAATTATGGTTGGATTTTAATAAAAATCCGACAGCATAACAGCTTATTTTCCTTAATACCCAAAATTTAAACCTGCAATAAAATCAGTTTATAGAAAGTTTTGGCACACCATAACTGCAAGATATGCCATCCATAACACATTCATTATATTAACATATAACGTATTTCGATATAATTCAACTTTACTTAATTAACTTGAATATCAAATATATATATATATATATATTTTGATATTTAATTCAAAGCATATAAATAGGCATGTAATCAATCCAATAAATGACTTAAAGTAGTCAAGATTACTACCGAGATCGTTCGACGACGTTCGGGTGAGTAAAACGATTCCTGGTCGGCGTTCCAAACACCTTTTAATTTCGAGCGACTGAACTTTTAATCGCCATTCTTAACCTTCGAGATTTCATATCGCAAATCTGAGGTTGTAAACATGTCCGGAACATCGAAATAGGTCAGAAAGGCGATCTTCCAAAATTCGGCGACAGTTGACCAGCGTTGACCGGCGTTGACCAACTTTGACCAACTTTGACCGGCGTTGACCGGCTTTGACCGGTGTTGACCGGCAGCAAACGGAACAAAGATGGGCACCGCTTCGAAGATCTCGACGAGAGGAACCCATTTCTGGTGTCCACTTCTTCAAACGACGTTCGATTTTCTCTAAAAATTAAGAAAATGAACTAGAAGACGGCGGCGAACCGGGAAAAATTCCGGCAACAATCGGAGTGGTGATGGACTGGGCTTTGTTCCTCTCGACGAGTGGAACTCAACGAAACCAACGGCTCGCAAAATAGAGGTCGGATTACACCGAAATCATGCTTGAAAGTTTATGGTACCGAAACTTTCCTAGCATTTTTCCGGCGAACGGCGGCGAGTGACGCGGCCAAACTCCGACTATTGGACTCTCGGGTAATGGGCTGCAAGGTTCACCGGCGCGTGGGGCGGTGGCTGGCCGGAGTCGGGACTTCTTATGATGGCAGCGTTGTGCGTGACTGAGAGAAAGAGAAAGAGAAAAATGAAAAAGAAGAGAGAGAGAGAGAGAGAGAGAGATCGAAGAGAAAGAGAGAGAGTGGTCTGATAAGATAATTTATTTATTTATTTATTTTTTTTTTTTCTTCTGTACGTGGACTGACCACACCACACATACATATAAAATTCTTTTTCTTTTCTTTTTCTTTTTCTTTTTTTTTTTTTTTTATACGTGAAGTGTGGCCTGACCACACACTTTATATCTATATATATATATATATTTGTTGTTTCTTTTATTCTCCTTATGATCCATTCCGATTTTGAAAAAGTTTTCTTCACGAAAGTTGTAGCTCTCAAAAAATGCTAAAACTTTCATGTTTTGCAAAAATTCCAATTCGGCCTAGATTCGTCCCAGTTTTTGTTTGAAACTGGCTGACCCAGAAAAACTGAGTGAAAACTGGGTCTGGGGATCAGCCACGGGTTTTGGGGTAAACGGAGGTCATTGGGGCCTCATTTTGGAAATCCGTCCGTGCTACCCTCTAGGAAAAATCGTTCTCTACAACTTTTATGTTTTACGTTTTTCTCAATTCGGCCTCCAAAGGCCTCAAATTCCACTTTTTACAAAACTGGGCAGTTCACATCCGAACTGGCAGTTTTGTTCTTATTTTCATTTTACGTCCTATTTCGCGCAAACTACCCCAACCGAGCTTGTGGGAGCTTAGATAGCAAGCATGCAGCGTATTCTAACGTCCCACATGAACAAACATGCAACTCAAACGCGCCCAAGCAAAACAAAAGTCAACTTGGTCAAAGTTGACCCGAAGAAAATTATAAATTTCTATTTTGTCCTTTTTTCCTCAAAAGGCCCCGTTCTTGACAAAACAACCTATTATGGTAAGTACAACTCTTATTATTGAGTCTCGTAGCTAATTAAACGAGAACTCAAATATATTCCGATATTTAACTCAGATCATGAGCTTTATATCGACATATATGGGGAATGACTACGTAGACGTGGGCCGTCACCTTACTTACTTACTTAACTTAATTTTTAAAAAGTTTTAAGCTTGCTGAAAATTCCAGAATAAATTTTTTTTTTTCTTTATACGTGAAGTGTGGCCTGACCACACACTTTATATATATATATATATTTGTTGTTTCTTTTATTCTCCTTATGATCCATTCCGATTTTGAAAAAGTTTTCTTCACGAAAGTTGTAGCTCTCGAAAAATGCTAAAACTTTCATGTTTTGCAAAAATTCCAATTCGGCCTAGATTCGTCCCAGTTTTTGTTTGAAACTGGCTGACCCCGAAAAACTGAGTGAAAACTGGGTCTGGGGATCAGCCACGGGTTTTGGGGTAAACGGAGGTCATTGGGGCCTTATTTTGGAAATCCGTCCGTGCTACCCTCTAGGAAAAATCGTTCTCTACAACTTTTATGTTTTACGTTTTTCTCAATTCGGCCTCCAAAGGCCTCAAATTCCACTTTTTACAAAACTGGGCAGTTCACATCCGAACTGGCAGTTTTGTTCTTATTTTCATTTTACGTCCTATTTCGCGCAAACTACCCCAACCGAGCTTGTGGGAGCTTAGATAGCAAGCATGCAGAGTATTCTAACGTCCCACATGAACAAACATGCAACTCAAACGCGCCCAAGCAAAACAAAAGTCAACTTGGTCAAAGTTGACCCGAAGAAAATCATAAATTTCTATTTTGTCCTTTTTTCCTCAAAAGGCCCCGTTCTTGACAAAACAACCTATTATGGTAAGTACAACTCTTATTATTGAGTCTCGTAGCTAATTAAACGAGAACTCAAATATATTCCGATATTTAACTCAGATCGTGAGCTTTATATCGACATATATGGTTCAGACTTAAATTTTCCTTATTTCTAAGGAAATCGTAAGTTCATCGTAAATTTTGGGTTCTTACAGCAACAACCAGAGTCAACACAAGCCGCCATCGGTCTCCGATCGTTAGAGAGTATTCTGATAGATTAATTTTGGTAATCTACCATACTATAGTTTTTCTTTTCTTTCATAAAACTTAAAATTTTTTTGAACTTTTTGAATATTTTTAATCTAACAAATTATGGTTTTTAAAAAGAAATAACTAAATAAAATGTCTATTTTTAGGACCATGCTTTAAAATATGTCTTGTTTTTTCTTTTCCTTATTTCATAAATGTCTATTTGAAAATAAAAAATAAAAAAAACCGCTTATAGTATTCATTTTACTCTTTTATTATGTTTAACATTATTTTCCCTAATTATGATTCAATTTTTTACTTGCTTTTTTTAATCATTGTTGTCTATTTATCTTAATGATCGATTTATTTATTATAATGATTGCTTATTAATACGATTTAGGTTTTTTTATAAATATATTTCTTAAATATGATTTAGGTTTCTTATAAACCTATTTTTTTTAGTATGATTTAAGTTCTTTATGATAATTGTAACATTGTTATGATAATGTTTTTTTTTTTTTTGGTCTTGTTTTAATAGTTAGTTTCTAAAGTTTAAATATGGTATGAAATTGCTTATTTGTTTATGATAATTACTATATCATTTTGGTGTTATTTTTTAGATGTAGTATTTTTTTCTTTATCATAATTACAGTATGATTAGGAAAATTGTTTTTATGATAGTTACTATATCACTATGATGTCTTTTTTAGGTTTTACAATAACTATTTAATTTATATATATATATTCACCGTGAACTTTATCTAATGATCAATTATTTATTGTAATAACCAACCTTTTTACAAATTTATGATTTCTTTTTTTTAGGAATCAAAAGTTTGTATTATGTATGTTAATATGAAATGCTTGATCTGATTTATCAGAATTATGATTTATGTACGATTTTATTTCGGTCAAATTTTGATCAGAATAATCTAAGATATGATTTAGTCAGTTTTGCAGTTTTTACACAGTATAAAATTATACTGTGAAAAACTATAATTACTGATAACAAAGCCAAAATTAGGTATGGGGCTATTGTAGAAAAATCAAGCACAATATTTAGAGTAAGAAGAACCAAGTAGTTTTTAGTTCTAAGAAAAATTTTTATGCAGTTCGGTTAAGTGCAGATAAATTCTGGACTGTAGTTCAGTAAAACAGTACTGTTATTAGTGAAAACAATATTTGTAACATCCTTATTAGAATGATTATGGACTGCATTAGAGGAGGAAAACCAAATGAAACCTTGTTAAGGGACACCTAACCCTAGTAATGATTAAATTGGAATTAAATGAATTTTTGAAAATGCTAGAAAGTATTAGCATTAATTAAGTATGGAACAAACTTGGCCAACACACTTCCTCACAATGGCTGGCCACCTCTTGGAGTCTAGGTGAAATTGTAGTTGTTTTTGGAGGACCTAAATGCAAACTAGACAATAAAAATTAAAGTTTGGCTTTTTATTGTGTGGTAAAATTTGGTCTTGAGTCATTAGGACACATCACTCTTTTAGTTCATCTTCTAGCTCTCTTCTCTTCCAAGAAAGCCGACCATCAAGAGAGAAAAAAACAAAAAAAAAAAAAAAAAAGTGGAGTGGTCAGAATTAATTTTTTTTTGAGTGAAAATCAAGGAGAAAAAAATTGATAACCAAGCTTAAATCCACTTCCAAGTTTAAGGTAAATCAATTAAACCCCTTAGCTTTTCATTTGAGTTTTTGTTCAATGATTTAGATGTATTTTCAGTTGGGTATGTATGAGCTTAAGCTCAATTATTTTTTTCATTCAATGGCTTAGTTTAAATTAGTATGTGCTTGATTTGGTTTAGGGTGAGCTAGATCTAACTTTTGGTATGCTAAATCTAGGTTTTTGGCTTATATTTTTGAAGTTATGCTTTAAATTATGTGCTTGTATGTGTATATTTAGTAGTTGCTGATTATATGTCCCCACATGTCTAAGAAAGATTATGGTATGCTTATGTTATGATTAATTGGTTGTATGTTGAATTAGAATGAGAGAAATCAACTTAAAACCCTAAATTGGTAAAAATTGAACTATTTGGTAAAATGGTTGAACAAGTGTATGTTAATGGAAATTTTGCGTAAAACGCTGCATGTATGATGTAAGCTCACGGTTGCGACCGTTTGAGGTAGGGTGTGCATTATTTCGCGTATCAAACGATTAAGAAACAAGCTGCCAAATTTCGGACCAAACTGGGCAGTAATTTTAAAACGAAATTTTGAAGCCCTTAGAGGCAGATTTTGGAAATAATCAAAACTAAAAAGTTGTAGAAAATTAAAAATCCTAGGGGACAGCGCAGACAAATTTGAAAAATAAGCTCCAAAGGCTTCCATTTTTGGGAAAAAACCGAGCCTGGCCAGTCCCAGACCCTATGCACGGCCAGGATTTTTCAATGAGGAAAATGAATAGGTTAAGGGCAGAATTAGACTTTGTGCAAAAAACGAAAGTTGTAGGGATTTAGGAGGTATACAACTTTCAGAATAAAACTTTTTCAAATTCCAAGTAGATTTTAAAATAAAACTGAATTTTCAAACTAAGCAGGAAATAGGCAATCCTGCACAGGATTTTCAAAACGTCACAATTTTTCTATCTTTACAAAATAGTCAGTTCCAGTTTTATAAAAACGGTTTTAAAAAGGTTTTGAAGTATGTTAAGTAAGTTAAGTAATAGGTAAACTATGGTAAAACACATAGTAGTCAGATATGCTATTGAACTAAGTATATTGAAAGTATACCTATAGTAACCAAATAGGTTACTAATTTTATATGCTAAGTTTTGAAACTAAGATTACTTAGGATAACCAAATTGGATATCACTAATGGGTCTTAGCAACCCAATGGGATAGTAACCTAATTATGTTTGGGCTTATACCCAGGGTTACTAACAATAACCGAAAAGGATACCATGTTAGTAGGGGACATATAACTAGGGTAAATGTTGAGTGTTGGTTAGGATACCAACATTTAATATAATGAACTATTGTGAGATAGAATGATTCTTACGTCCTTTTTGGAAACAGGTAAGTAACCTGTTGTTGCGATTCGTTGAAGCAACAAACCCTAGTGCTAGTATAACCTGTAAGTACAACTCCGCCTACAGTATAGGCTAAATGTTTTTATCGATTGCATGTTTTTAAAATTCATGCACTTATGTATGTGATGCATATGATTATGTTTTATTATTGTGACATCATGAAGCATGTTCACTAATGATAATGTACATGATAAGAGTAAGATTAAGTTCAAGTAAGAAAATGTTTTTAAGTAAGAAATTAAGCAGTTTTAAATCGTGTTGTACCGACCTGCACTAGGTCAGGGTTGGTTCATGGTAATGAGTTGGACAGGGCTGGCCGCCCCAACCATTCCATGACAGCGCGCCACGGTACGTACACTTATGTTAGGGGCCCATAGTATGTTAAGTTAAGAAAGAATAAGAAAGCATAATTGGATCATGCATTAATTAAGTTTAAATTGTTTTTGCGGGTTAATAGTTGTACTTGCTGAGTGAAAGCTCACAACTTATGTTTATACTGTAGGTAAGCTCCCTATGAGCAATACTTGATACAAGATGGTGGGGCATGACAGGGCTAACTGTGAAACTACGGGATGGAGACCGCTACGCGTTTTGTGTCAAATATATGTCCTTATTATTGAGTTTTATTAGTTGTATTTCAAATTAAGTTTAATACTTAAATACTCAAATAAATATGTATATATGGTTATAAGTAATTATATGGTCGAGTTACCTTTATAATTGCAACAAAAAAAAAAAAAAAATTCCGTATTTTCCGCTAGTTAAGTAAGTGTCAGTTTTTATGTAAGATAAGTATGGTAACGGCCTACGTAAGGCGGGTCATTACATATTCTAACAATTATTTTTCACCTATCATACAACTTATATGTTGTAGTCGTTTTTTTAAATAATAAATAATGTAAAATGGTCTTTTATTTTCCTTTTATAAAATGTTGCTTCGTCTGAAATTTTTTAAGAGATTTGTTTCTTTCATTTTTATTAATTCATTTTTTTAATTTTTAGTTCTTTATAAAAGGAAAAATGGACATTGTTAAATCATAACATCCAATTTAAACATTAATGTAAATACAAAACATAAAGTTACTATCTTCAAAGCTAATAATTCGTCAGAATACAACAAATAATCCACTAGAACGCATATAATAACCCATCAAAATACAAAATAATCCTACAAAACGCATAGAGTAGTCCACCAAAATATATAGAGTAATCTACTAGAGTACAGAAATATGCCACCCTAATTTGTAAAACCTCTAAAGATCTACTCCATCGTCGACTAGCAGATACGTGCCTTCGGCAAGCCACCATCTTGTGCTCCCACATTTTCTCTCGATTCTCCCTCTCTTTCCATTGCAATACGTTTAAACCTACATTTTCAGATTGCCTAATTGATCGCTACTTCACCAACAAATTAAGGTATCGGTTGTTACTTTAAACGTAGTGCAATGGGATTTTTTTAAAAAAAAAATTTGTAAGACCTTTCATGATCCATCTTGTGTTGCTATAAAAATATAAAGTGTTTATTATATTTATTAGTATCTATTTGGAAAAATAAATTTGACTAAAAATCTCGTAGGCTTCTCAACGTACTCGATCTTTCTTGTTCTCCACCCCTTCAACTAACAGATATGTGAACACCAGTTGAATCCTTCTCAGACTAGTGTTTCTTCTCAATTCTTCTTCAAATACTTATTTGCTATCGATTTCATAGATTTAAGAGTGAGAAGCTTAGAAAACCTAAATTGAGACGCTATCCCAAGAGTTTGTCATTTGCCAACTCGGTAAGCCTTAGAGGAGCATAATTTCCAGACACACCAATTAAAGAATCTCCAAACTGAATTATTACGGTCTAATTTATAGAAAATTAAATAATTAAATAAGAAAAGTAACAAGAGAAGAAGATAAGAACACAAGGATATTTAATGTGTATGTATCCATATAGACTAAGAATAAGAGAATTCATTAGTAAGGAGCATTATAATGAATAAACTCTCATTTAATATAAGTTACATTGTACACAATCTAGTAAGTTTTTCCTAATACTAACAAACTAAAATCAATATATATTTTAAATTACAAAAACTACAAATAAATCAAAAGTTCCTAATACATACAAAATAATAACTTTCCCTAACAGTAACTTTCCTAATATAATTTTCCTCACATTATTGTGGACCACCGCCACCATGACATATGATTGAAAATCTTTGTTGTTAATGTAATAACCCGAATTTTTATGACTCTAGATTTCCTTTGAACAAGGAAAACCTAAGTCTAGATCGTGGTTGGAATGGAATAACAGTATAAGTTTGAGTTCTCATTTAACTAGTAACGAGACTCAACGATGGATTACTTAGGCCAGTTTAAGGCATTTTAAGGAAAATGACGTGATGAAATTTCATGATTTCATGATGGTCAAAGTTTGACCAAGATAGTCAAAGTTGACCAAAAAGTCAAGGTATGAGATCGCTCTAGAATAATCGTGAATAATATTTGGAGCAATGGGGATTTAGTAGTTTCAAGTTCTGAGAAGAAAAATCCATACACAGTCCAATTTTACGAAGATGAACTCCGGACTGCAATTTAGTGAAACAGTACTGTTTTAAGTGAAAAACAGTATTAGTATTGATTAAGTTAGTAGGGAAATGGACTGAAACCCTATATTTAAGGATTTTTGGGAATTTAGTGGACCATTAGGTATGGAATTGAAGCCAAGTGGCTCCACCAACACCGTCCACCTCACAGGGACTAAAGTGTAAATATTTTGTCATTAAGGATTAAAGTGCAATTTTAAGAAAAGTAAGTAAGTATGTAATTTTTGAATTATGGAATTTATGGATATTCCTAACCAAGTCTCCAGCTAGAGTTGAACTAAGCCAATGGTTGGTTACAAATTTAGTTAGCTTGGTTACATTGGAACAAGCAATTCAGCTAGAGATAAGTTTGAGAAGATTTTTTCTTTGCTTCCCACATGCTATGGTCGGTTTTTCATCCTTGGAAAACAAGGAAATGTGCTTAGGTAAGCATGCTTAGGCAAGCAAAGTGACACAAGCAAGGATAAGGTAATCAAACCAAGTAGCTTGGTGAGCAAGCCATTTTTGGCTCACACTCATTGATTGGCCGTTTGTTAGAAGCTTGGTGAACAAGCAAAAATCTTGGTTCATGCACCTAGTAGGGCCGGTTCTCCTTGGTGGCTTGGAGAGCAAGCTTAGTTACCTTTTAGCTACTTGGTGAGCAAGAAAAACCAAGATAGAGATAAGCTAGAAGGGATTCCATGCACCACAAGTAACAAGGCTCCACTTGGCACCTCATGGCCGGTCCTTGAAGCCTTAAAGGGCAAGGGAATTTTTGGTGATGATGTCACCAAGGTGACATAAGCTAGGTGATGCAAGCAATGGCTTGTTGAGCAAGCACTTGCATTCCAAGCCTTCATGGCCGACCACACCAATGGGGGGGAGGACACCTCATCAAATCATCATTGGATTTTAGGGAAAGAAGTCTTCCCTTGTTCTCCAAGGGAATGGCTAGCCAATAAGGCCACACCACATCACCTAAGGGGGGGCTTGTTGAGCAAGTAAACCCTTAGATGTAATTAGGAAAAACTTTAGCTTTTCATTCTCCTTTTTCCTTCCACTAGAAGCCGAACTTCAAGGGAGAAGAAAGACCATGTGTTGGTCGGTTTTTCTTGAGCAAAAAGCTAGAAAAAAATTAGAAGAAAAAGCTAGAAAGAAAGGAAGAGAAAGGAAGGTGTGGTGGCCGAAAATTTTGAGAGAAATTCCATAGAGGGGAAACCGGATTTCTTGAGCAAGGAGTTAGAAGAAAAAGTTTAGATCCAAAGTTAGATCTAATCTCAAGAAGTAAAGGTAATCCAATCCTCCTAAACCCCTCTAGTTCTTTAATTAGGTTTTGATTCAAATTTTGTGTATTTTCATGTGGGAGAGGCCGAAAATTTGGAACCCCAATTGGAGGGGAAATCCAGACTTGTTGGCAGCCAAAAGGGAAGGTATAAATCCTCTAACCCTAAGTGTTTTATTTAAATTTCATTTGGGAAATTTAAATGTATTTCAAGCTTGATTTGTATGAGCATAAGCTCATTTAATTTTCTGCCCTAATTAGGATTTTAGGGTTGTGTTTGATTGATGTATGGTGTTGCAAATCAAACGTTTTGCAAACCCCGGTTTGGTGCAAGAACACCCAAGGGTTTTGCTTTGCATGGATGTATGTTTTACGTTAGAAAGCACTGCATGTTTGATCTTAAGCTCCCGCTGCAAGCGGTTGAGGTAGAGTGCGCGTAATAGGATGTAAAACGAACTTAAAACCGAAAACTGCCATTTTCGGGTAAAACTGACCAGTTTCGGGAAAAGTGAAATTTGAGGCACTTAGAGGCCGAATTTGGAGAAACTTAAAACATGAAAGTTGTTCAGAAGGGTTTTTCCTAGAGGAATTCGTGAACTGTTTTCAAAAATAAGGCTCCAATGGCCTCCGTTTACCCCAAAACCCGTGGCTGATCCCCAGACCCAGTTTTCACTCAGTTTTTCGGGGTCAGCCAGTTTCAAACAAAAACTGGGACGAATCTAGGCCGAATTGGAATTTTTGCAAAACACGAAAGTTTTAGCATTTTTCGAGAGCTACAACTTTCGTGAAGAAAACTTCTTTAGATTACGAACCGATTTTTAAACTGGGATCGTTTTTCGAAGGGTGCGCAGGGAATTCGAAAATTTCTGCACCACTAGCTTTACAAATGTTTCTAGAAAACTGTTTTTCTACTACAAACTATTGTTTTGATTATGGAAAACTGTTCCAAGGGCAGTTTTCAACCTCAAACGATTTTATAAAGCACTAATCCAAGAGTTTGGATTTTTACGATTTAAGTAAAGGATTTTTATAAGTTAAGAATGAAGTTTTGGGATTAATTTTCCTAAATTTTCCAAGTAAGGGAAAATAGAATTTTTGAGATAAAAATTGAAAGCAAGCCGATTACGGAAAGTAACCGGGAGTTATACCCGAGTTACTGGGCTTAGCCCAAGGCCAAGGTTGACCCAACAATGGTTGACCATAGTTGACCAAAGTTGACCATTGTTGAGCAAGTTGCCTCTTGTGGTACCAACCCACATTAGTTCGGGTTTGGTCTACAACATGATTTAGATGGCCTTCAAGGAAGGTTTGAAAGTTCGGTACTCGAGGAAGTACCTACCAGTCAGTTGAAAGTTTTAAAATAAAGTTTATAGAAAAAAAAGGGGTTTAAAAAAAAAAAAAAAAAAAAAAAAAAATCTTTTCCAAATTTTCCGCAAGTTTAATTTAAGTATATAAGTAAGGTGACGACCCGGCCCACGTCTACATAGTCATTCCCCTACGTAGATGGTGTAAGTCGGGGCGTGACAGTTTGGTATCAGAGCAGAGTTCCTGCCATCCAGTTTCACAGTTCTGCTACCAGCGCCACAGTTTTGTAAGTTTGTTTTCTTACTTTGTTTTATAAGATTATTATAATGGCATGTATCTAGTGTTAAATTTGGGTCGAACTAAAGAGGACCACGAGGCTCCGTTGACATTCCAAGGAATGGAGGAGAAGCTTCGCATCTTCAATAAGACTCAAGGAGTGGTTGCACGATATTGAGGCCCTCCTCAGATTATGTCATGCAGGAACGTATCTTCAGGATATGCTTGCCAGTCGAGCCGACGTCTAGTCAAGGAAGCTCGTGCAAGGAGCCTTGGCCAAGAGGATCTTGAGAGGAGATTCCTAAATGGATTTCTTGACGACAGCAAGGGTCGCCCATGTATTACCGCAATATCGAGATGTACCAGAATATGTACATGAGAAGATACGTCAGCGATGTTGCAGCTGACATGTTTATCCGAACGAGTTTATGGGCTTTTATTGCCAGTGAGTCAGAGTCACACAGTGGAAGTGTGATGGATAAACTAAGCTTATGATATGATGATCGCTAGAATAGCAATAAGAAATGAGTAGGCTCTAAGATTAGATAGCCTCTTGTCTCATTTTGGGTATAGTGATGATAAGGAATCTTTCCATTTAAGGAATTGGATTGAGACCATGAAAGTTAAGTTTCTAGATTGAGAAACTTTTGCCCCATAAGAGAAATATTCGAGATGGGGAAGATTTTGAGGATGCCTTAGTTTGGGGGTAGCAAATAAGTAATATGCTACCAACAACAATTTATTAGGTTAAGGTCGATGGCACCAACCCTGAAGTCGACATATAATTGATAATTAAGGTCGACGGAAGGCAACCATTTAAGTAATGGAAATTTTGAGATGATGATTGGGAGTTTTAGATATCCCTTAGAACTATGATTATGCCTTTGAGCTTTAAAGGAAATGCTAAAGGCAAGAAGAATGTTTCTACTAGCTGACAAGTAGCTAGTTGATACAAGGATACTTTCTATTGCATCACTTGAACAGTAATATGTTTTCAACAATACTATTTATTATTGATTTTCATGATTGAATTGGAAAAGATTCCAAAAAGTATCTTAAATGTAATAACATATTAAGATACATAAACAGATAAGTAACAGTAAGGTGTCGTACCAACCTCCCCTAGTTAAGGAGGCTACAGTTTAGTATTACCTTCCGTGATCGAAATTCGTGATCGTGAAGGGTCCAGTTAAAATTCCCAGAACTGTTAGGGCCTTGCAAACCCTAGCTTTATCTGGAGACTGCGCGCTTTTGGTACGTACACTACGGGCCCACATGTTAAGACAAGATAATAAAACACAATATGCTTTTTAAATATGAAAAAAACTATGTGATACGATATGTTTTTAAAGTATGGAAAAGTTATAAATATGCTTTTCAAACATGGCAAGTTATATGATATACTTGCTCAGTTTTTCATGTAAATAGTTCTTGTGATGCAGTATGAAAGGAAAGTATGATGGTATGAAATGAAAGCATGAAAGTATGAGGATATGATAGAACATGAAAGAAGATTATGGTTCTATATGAAAGACCTGATCTTATTAAGTTATTCAAATGAGAATAAACTACAATGAATTTATAGTGGACTTGAAGAAAAGCCACCTAGAATTATTCTAATTTTCGAGGACGAAAATCTTTTAAGGAGGGTAGAATGTAATAACCCGAATTTTTATGACTCTAGATTTCCTTTGAACAAGGAAAACCTAAGTCTAGATCGTGGTTGGAATGGAATAACAGTATAAGTTTGAGTTCTCATTTAACTAGTAACGAGACTCAACGATGGATTACTTAGGCCAGTTTAAGGCATTTTAAGGAAAATGACGTGATGAAATTTCATGATTTCATGATGGTCAAAGTTTGACCAAGATAGTCAAAGTTGACCAAAAAGTCAAGGTATGAGATCGCTCTAGAATAATCGTGAATAATATTTGGAGCAATGGGGATTTAGTAGTTTCAAGTTCTGAGAAGAAAAATCCATACACAGTCCAATTTTACGAAGATGAACTCCGGACTGCAATTTAGTGAAACAGTACTGTTTTAAGTGAAAAACAGTATTAGTATTGATTAAGTTAGTAGGGAAATGGACTGAAACCCTATATTTAAGGATTTTTGGGAATTTAGTGGACCATTAGGTATGGAATTGAAGCCAAGTGGCTCCACCAACACCGTCCACCTCACAGGGACTAAAGTGTAAATATTTTGTCATTAAGGATTAAAGTGCAATTTTAAGAAAAGTAAGTAAGTATGTAATTTTTGAATTATGGAATTTATGGATATTCCTAACCAAGTCTCCAGCTAGAGTTGAACTAAGCCAATGGTTGGTTACAAATTTAGTTAGCTTGGTTACATTGGAACAAGCAATTCAGCTAGAGATAAGTTTGAGAAGATTTTTTCTTTGCTTCCCACATGCTATGGTCGGTTTTTCATCCTTGGAAAACAAGGAAATGTGCTTAGGTAAGCATGCTTAGGCAAGCAAAGTGACACAAGCAAGGATAAGGTAATCAAACCAAGTAGCTTGGTGAGCAAGCCATTTTTGGCTCACACTCATTGATTGGCCGTTTGTTAGAAGCTTGGTGAACAAGCAAAAATCTTGGTTCATGCACCTAGTAGGGCCGGTTCTCCTTGGTGGCTTGGAGAGCAAGCTTAGTTACCTTTTAGCTACTTGGTGAGCAAGAAAAACCAAGATAGAGATAAGCTAGAAGGGATTCCATGCACCACAAGTAACAAGGCTCCACTTGGCACCTCATGGCCGGTCCTTGAAGCCTTAAAGGGCAAGGGAATTTTTGGTGATGATGTCACCAAGGTGACATAAGCTAGGTGATGCAAGCAATGGCTTGTTGAGCAAGCACTTGCATTCCAAGCCTTCATGGCCGACCACACCAATGGGGGGGAGGACACCTCATCAAATCATCATTGGATTTTAGGGAAAGAAGTCTTCCCTTGTTCTCCAAGGGAATGGCTAGCCAATAAGGCCACACCACATCACCTAAGGGGGGGGCTTGTTGAGCAAGTAAACCCTTAGATGTAATTAGGAAAAACTTTAGCTTTTCATTCTCCTTTTTCCTTCCACTAGAAGCCGAACTTCAAGGGAGAAGAAAGACCATGTGTTGGTCGGTTTTTCTTGAGCAAAAAGCTAGAAAAAAATTAGAAGAAAAAGCTAGAAAGAAAGGAAGAGAAAGGAAGGTGTGGTGGCCGAAAATTTTGAGAGAAATTCCATAGAGGGGAAACCGGATTTCTTGAGCAAGGAGTTAGAAGAAAAAGTTTAGATCCAAAGTTAGATCTAATCTCAAGAAGTAAAGGTAATCCAATCCTCCTAAACCCCTCTAGTTCTTTAATTAGGTTTTGATTCAAATTTTGTGTATTTTCATGTGGGAGAGGCCGAAAATTTGGAACCCCAATTGGAGGGGAAATCCAGACTTGTTGGCAGCCAAAAGGGAAGGTATAAATCCTCTAACCCTAAGTGTTTTATTTAAATTTCATTTGGGAAATTTAAATGTATTTCAAGCTTGATTTGTATGAGCATAAGCTCATTTAATTTTCTGCCCTAATTAGGATTTTAGGGTTGTGTTTGATTGATGTATGGTGTTGCAAATCAAACGTTTTGCAAACCCCGGTTTGGTGCAAGAACACCCAAGGGTTTTGCTTTGCATGGATGTATGTTTTACGTTAGAAAGCACTGCATGTTTGATCTTAAGCTCCCGCTGCAAGCGGTTGAGGTAGAGTGCGCGTAATAGGATGTAAAACGAACTTAAAACCGAAAACTGCCATTTTCGGGTAAAACTGACCAGTTTCGGGAAAAGTGAAATTTGAGGCACTTAGAGGCCGAATTTGGAGAAACTTAAAACATGAAAGTTGTTCAGAAGGGTTTTTCCTAGAGGAATTCGTGAACTGTTTTCAAAAATAAGGCTCCAATGGCCTCCGTTTACCCCAAAACCCGTGGCTGATCCCCAGACCCAGTTTTCACTCAGTTTTTCGGGGTCAGCCAGTTTCAAACAAAAACTGGGACGAATCTAGGCCGAATTGGAATTTTTGCAAAACACGAAAGTTTTAGCATTTTTCGAGAGCTACAACTTTCGTGAAGAAAACTTCTTTAGATTACGAACCGATTTTTAAACTGGGATCGTTTTTCGAAGGGTGCGCAGGGAATTCGAAAATTTCTGCACCACTAGCTTTACAAATGTTTCTAGAAAACTGTTTTTCTACTACAAACTATTGTTTTGATTATGGAAAACTGTTCCAAGGGCAGTTTTCAACCTCAAACGATTTTATAAAGCACTAATCCAAGAGTTTGGATTTTTACGATTTAAGTAAAGGATTTTTATAAGTTAAGAATGAAGTTTTGGGATTAATTTTCCTAAATTTTCCAAGTAAGGGAAAATAGAATTTTTGAGATAAAAATTGAAAGCAAGCCGATTACGGAAAGTAACCGGGAGTTATACCCGAGTTACTGGGCTTAGCCCAAGGCCAAGGTTGACCCAACAATGGTTGACCATAGTTGACCAAAGTTGACCATTGTTGACCATAGTTGACTTTGGTTGACTAACAAGTGGATTTTAGTTTGACCTTAAGGGTTACCCAAGATAACCCTAAAGGATACCAAGATTAATAAATTGGGCTAAGATATAGGGTTACTATTTGTAACCCAGTAAGACATCTAGTATCGGGGACATACTACTAGGAATATGTAGACATGTTGGTTAGATCCCCAACATTCCACAATACTAATTAGACCCTTACCTATGTCCTTCAACTAGCAGGAGGAAACCTGCAGCTGTACCCAGAGGAGAAGCAGCACTACGTAGGACATAACGAGAGAGGTAAGTACAACTCCGCCTACAGCATAGGCCCTTTGTTGCCTGATGTAATGTGCTGATATGTGATAATGTGTTATGCTATGCTATAGCTATGATATACTAAGTTATGTTATGACATGCAATGCCATGTTTTCAGAAATGCCATGTTTTCAAAAAGACCATGTTTTGACTAATGTTGATTATGTTATAATATTGTGACATCATGAAGCATGTTCACTAATATTAAACCACTTGGTAAGAACAAGACAAGTAGAATGTTGTGTCGTGCCGACTTGCCACAAAGGCGGGTTTAAATGGTATGGTTCATGGTTTGAGTTGGATTGGAAGGCTACCTAAACTACTCCATGTTAAACTTTGTGTTTCATGGTTTGAGTTAAAACGGACTGCCACCTTCAACCATTCCTTGGCTATGTACCACGGTACGAGCACACATGATATGTAAAGGAATAGAACTAAATTATGTTATAAATCCATAATTGATTCATAAGAGATTATAATTGGTTCATGCACAATGATATGTTTTGTGTCGCGGATGTGATAGTTGTACTTGCTGAGCGAAAGCTCACGTCTTACGTCTATGCTGTAGGTAAGTATCCTGCCAGCAATCTCTGATGCAATACTGTGGAAGGCTGGTGCTGCGGACTATGAAATGTGGGATGGACACTGCCACAGCTTTTGAAAAAAAAATATATACTCTATAAAATATGTTGTAATGAAAAAGGGTTTTCGTATTTTCATGACGTTTTAAGTATGGATGACAAAGTTTATATAAGGCAAGCAAGTTGCCTCTTGTGGTACCAACCCACATTAGTTCGGGTTTGGTCTACAACATGATTTAGATGGCCTTCAAGGAAGGTTTGAAAGTTCGGTACTCGAGGAAGTACCTACCAGTCAGTTGAAAGTTTTAAAATAAAGTTTATAGAAAAAAAAGGGGTTTAAAAAAAAAAAAAAAAAAAAAAAAAAAAAATCTTTTCCAAATTTTCCGCAAGTTTAATTTAAGTATATAAGTAAGGTGACGACCCGGCCCACGTCTACATAGTCATTCCCCTACGTAGATGGTGTAAGTCGGGGCGTGACAGTTGTTGTTGTTGTTGTTGTTGTTTTTTTTTTTTTTTTTTTTTAATTTTTTATTAGCATCTAAACTTTAACGTTCTTACTTTATATTTATAACTTAATGCACTTTTTTAATTTTATATATGCTTGTCTTGTAATGATAGTTTTACTTTATGCTAGTTAGTTGCAATGACTTTCTATTTGAGCAATTAATTAGTATATTAAAATTTACTTATTACAGATAATAAATTGTATTACTTGTTATATAAACATATATATATTTTTAATATTGAAACCAAAATAAATTTATTAAATTATTTTTTGATTTTTTAATAAAATTATCGAAACTATAGCAACGAAAATATTTCGTCCCTATAAAATGGAAAATTAAATTTAAATTCTGTAGTGAGGAAAATTTCGTTGCTATAGCTACGTGAGATTGGGTAGAGACTCAACCAAAAAGCTGCATCTTGTAGTGATGACTTTTCTCATTTGCGAGGAAAAACAATTGTCCATTAATGTAGCGAAAAAACTGGTTTGGACTCGCTATAAGTCTGTTGCGACCGGAATTCTAGGGGCAACTTTAGAAAGGAAACGTTTCCTCACTATAAGTCTATACCGACGACCAGGAACTTGTATATAGCAACGAATGCTTTTTTGTTGCTGAAACCGATGTTTGGATATCTTGGTCACCCACAGACTTCAAAAACTTTATTGTTATATAATCTTAACTATAATTACATTGCGTTACATTGTTCTTCTCAATTAAGAAGTGTAAAGAGTCAAGGGGGTGTGTAATAGAACTACCCTTTTGTAAAACATTTGCGTAACTAAAAGACTAGAAGATAATCGCAAATTAAATAGGGAGTGACATTTATCTTTGGGGAGAATTCATAATTGAAATATGCATCGGTTCACGTAAATCGCTATTTATTTTCAGCCAAAAGAAAAAGAGCAGATTAGACATGCTTGAAACACTTTTGAATAAAGAGCTGGGTAGGGGAATTCTATAAAGAGATGGGTGGGGAATGTTTGAATGAAGAGATGGATGTAATTTAATTTTGGACAATTTGTTCAATTATGTGGAATTTTGTGAAAGCTGTACTCACTTAATTATTCAAAGAGAGAGAGAGAGAGAAAAAAAAAACGCAACATGATAAAAAGGGACCGAAGCTTCCTTGCGAAACTTTAAAAAAAAAAAAAAAAAAAAAAAAAAAAAAAACCCTCCGAAATTTCCAAAAAAACCTTGGACAATACCCTTATTAACTAGGTGGTTAAAATATCACGAAACCACCTTATCAAACTCTCAAAAAAGTTCCAAAAGAAATATGTTTGTGGATACCCATATGGTTCGTTTCCGAAACATTGATTGCGTGGGGGAAATTACATATTTCTAGTAGTATATCTCTACAAGTCAACCTTGATAAAATGTTTGTTTTCCATGTTTGCGGATCTTGTCTTCTTTACTTATCACATATATAGGTGTTATTCAATCTGTTTATGCTTTCAGTTTCTCCAGTGTAAATATATGTATATAAATTTCAAATTGACTTCTTGACAATAATTGAATAAGCATCACTAATCTTATCTAATTACAACTTTTTAATAACTAATTTTGAATAACTTATAAGAAGTGTGCATATTTGATTAGTTAATTCATGACAATAAAAACAAATCCCTCTGGAACCTAATTATAACAACAAAGAAGCACACGGCACGAAAACTGTGTACGAGTGAGGAAGAGAAAATAGGCAAATTAAGTATTTCTTTAAAAGGCATACATCTATACATATATGGAAAGGAAAAATGTGCTACCATACATTTTCTTACGCTTCGTTTTGGATTAAAATTTTTTTATTTAATTTGTTATCCTTCAGTTTTTTTTAGGCCCAATTTTAATTTTTTTAATTTTTTTAAAAACAATTCAGTCCTTACTTTTCATCTAGATCAATTTTTTTCATTTCGTTCTTTTATCTTTACGGTAAATTTTTTTTTTCATGCATCTCTTTTTTAATTTTCAGGCCCTTTGTTATTTTCTTATGTTTTTTTCTTTTAACTTATTGTTTTAACTTTCTCTTATTCAAATCAAGTTTTTTAAATATATTCAACCATGTGTATAGCACATGTTTTAAACTAATATAGACATATATATTGCAATGTTAATTATTAACACACTCACATATATATTTTCACAGAAAGTGCAGAAACCAATATATCGAGTCATTTATGACATTGAATTCTGAAAATTTGTTTATTTGAGTGTGACACACAAGTACATATGGCGTCAAAGGAACCATTACTAATTAGAAACAATTATAAAATAAAAAAAAGCATTACCAAAACAAATGGTGATTATTCCCTCTAAAAAAAACTGAAAATTAATTATCCTTCAACAATTATCCTTACCGACATAGAAGGTTGGCTCTATCACAGCTCTTAGTCATCTCTTTTCTTCCACCGCAAAGGAAGGGGTGGGATGCTTTGTTCGTTCCTAAAGAAATTAGTAGGATCAACATTAGTCTTCACATGAACTAATCTGTCGAAATTATCCTTAAAATAACTTTTGCCCCAAGTGCTTGCTTGTGCATAGCTTGTGGTGCCCTTGTCGTTGTTCCTTCCTAGGTCAAGGTCCCTGTAGTTGAGATACGCGGCTCTCGGATTTTTCGTCACATAAGGAGTCATGTAAGCATAAGCACTTCTAATCCAATCCAAATGCCTTTCGTTTGTTGTAACATTTCCGTCATCATCCCACCTCACAAGGTATGTAAATTGAAAGCGGTTTCCAGCACGGTGTGGGAATGGAATTTCGGATTGCGGAATCTCACTCATTCTCGCCCCATAAGGGTATAGCTGGAAAAGTGGAACTCCAACCTTTAAATCATAAAACCTTTTCCACACCCTTTCCAACACGTCTTCTGGAATAGGCTTTTCAACATAGTCGACTTTCGCGATGAAAGAGATCGGGCGTCCTTGAGGCTTACTCCTATCAAGTAGAACGTTAGGAGGTGTTCCGCTGGGAAATCCATTGAATAAGACAATGGATTGAATCCAGCTCATTTCGATGCAATCCTCTTCTACCAAACCCAACTCAGGGAAGCTCTTTTGCATTAAAGGGAGAAGCTTCTCCACTCTACCAAGGAACACGGAAAGGAACTGAGCTTGTAATACTGGTTTAGTATTACCTTTTGAAGTTGAGTTTGCAGTTTGGATCCTGACGAAAAGAAACATATCTTCATCAAATTTGTTGCCGACGTATTGCCACTGATGAACAATTTTCTTGGTTTCAGGTTTCTCCAAGTCTCTAACGACACTGAATGTAGTGACTTTTGATGGAACAGGAACCAGTCGAATTTTCCAAGCAATAACTACTCCGAAGCTTACAGCTCCACCACCGCGTATCGCCCAAAAGAGATCTTCCCCCATTGATTTTCTATCAAGAACCCTTCCCATAGCATCGACTATGTGTGCATCAAGAATATTATCAGCTGCAAGGCCATATTTGCGCATCAAAACTCCGAAGCCTCCTCCACTAAAGTGCCCGCCAACACCTATAGTATAAGAAAAACCTGCAGGGAAGCTGAGAGTTGAACTTTTCTCAGAAATTGTAAAGTAAACTTCACCTAATGTAGCTCCAGCTTGAACCCATGCAGTCTTGTCCTCAACATCTACTTCGATTGAACGGAGGTTTCTGAGGTCGAGTATGACATATGGGACATGTGACAAGTAAGAAAGACCAGCGCCATCATGTCCTCCACTTCGGGTTCTAATCTGCAGGTCATATTTCTTGGAGCAGATAATCGTGGCTTGGACTTCTGAGGCATGAAACGGTGTAATGATAACGAGCGGGTTCGGGGTA
>VYVB01000729.1:0-65343 GCA_009761775.1 Ficus carica | reverse complement strand
AGTTGACACAACCCTCTGAGCAGGTCATCCGGTTGATTGGATCTATTGAGAGGTTGACCGGACAGAGCTATAATATTATGACAATCCCATGCAATTTAACAATAAGATAGAGTCAAAAAACAATTTTCATCACACTTTAGAAAAATTTATCAATAAAGATATGAAGTAATTTAAAAATGTCAAAGATTTTCTAAAATGTGTATGCGCACAAGCCAACTTCAGTTCACACATTCAAAGAATACACACAAAAACTCTTTGCAAGACTTAAAAAAATAAACCTAGTCCATACGGTGTTGACCAATCTTCTAATCTTGAAGCTCCAATCCATCTTCAAATGAATTTGATCCAAGAGCTTGATCTTCTTGAATGCTAACACCACTTCTTGAGTTTAATAATTAATCACTCAAATTAAGCTTAAAAGAAAACTCATGAGAAGCATTAGAACTTTCCAATCAAATTGTTTGTTATCATCAAAATTAAAATGAATGAAACCTTTTTGGACCAATATTTTTTATAAGAGTTTTTTTGTTCTGACAAATATCAATCAACACCTCATTTTTGTGGCATGCCCCCTAATTAACCCCCAAAATTATGACCACCAGTAGTGACTGCTTAGCAAAATTAAATTAGAAAAATTAGGGTGGGTGGCAGGTTTGGTCACCCAACGTTAAATATATGGCCTATATTTATTTAATTTAGCTAAATGGCTTGATTAATCAATTTAAGACATTGACTTTCCATTTTTGTCCTCTTTTTATTCATTCATTATTTATGCTCTTTAGGTTTCTTCTTCTTCTTCTTCTTCTTCTTCTTCTTCTTCATCTTCATTATTCGTTCTTCTTCTCCTTCTCCTTCTCCTTCTCAGTACTAGATTCGAATTTTACATGAAATTTGATTCTTTCTATCTCATGTGAAATTTGAAAAGATTTGTTTATTTTTGTTTAGTTTTGAATTTAATTAGGTTTAATGAAGAATTATTTTCATAATTTTTTATGTTTTGGTTGGTTCAATTTTGTGGTGTTTTTGGCGATTCCCTGAGTTTTCGTTCTTTAATTTTGAACAAAACATGTAATTGATTTGTTTTTTCACATTTTTTTAATTTGTTTTCGTGTTTCTGGTCTGAATAGTAGTCAATCACTGATTAACATGTATTCAATCAGTAATTGACTTTAGTCAATCACTGATCAACTCATAGTCAATCACTGATTGATCATTCCTTTGTTTGTTTGTTTGTTTTATTTATTATTATTATTATTATTTGGTTTTGTTAGTGGTCAATCAATGATTAGCTTTAGTTTATCACTGATTAACTCTAAACTTTATTTTCTTGGACTCCATCCAAATAACAATAAAGAGTAGTCAATTATTGATTAACTTGTAGTCAATCACTAACTAATTTGTAGTCAATCACTAATTAACTCTGGTCAATCACTGATTGACTCCCAACTTAATTTTCTCAGTTTCTAACAAAAACAACAACAAAATTTGATTAACCTACAATGATTGGAGATTCACAGTGGTGGATCCAAATGCAAAAAACTAGGAATTCAACTGCAACAAATGGCGATTTTGTTCCAAAATGGAAGCATCTCTAGAAGGTGTTGGCCGAGCATTTTGGGATAGAGTACAGGTTTGTCGGCGAGGAGGAAGAGAGACTGAGATTGATAGAGATGGTGAGGGAGAAATGGGCGTTTTGTCGGCGACGAAAGAGAGAGATTAAGGTTGACAGAGATGATAAGCGTAGGTTCGACAGCCGGAAACGGTGGACAGCGTGATGGTGAATGACGGTAGTTACATGCGGTAGTGAGGAAGAATGGCGTTGGTGGCTATTGCGAGGAAGATGAAGATGGTGGCTCTAGTATTGTGTTTTTACATAAGAAAGTTGTGAGAGGAGTTAGGGTTAAGTGAGGTAAAGGGCATTTGTGTCAATTTAATCATATTAATAACAAAAAAAAAAAATGCTTTTTAACTAAACATGATAAGTTTAGGCCATATACTTAAAATTAGACATAGCATTGGGCCATTTACCTCCAAATCCCATTAAATTATGCTACAATATGTCAGAAGATTAATACATAAAAGTTAGTTAAAAAGTATTTCAAATTCTTTTAAATGACAAAAAGTTTCAAAATTTTTAACTAATTAATGTAACATAGCATAATTGTTTAGACAACATTTAAGAAACTAATTGAATAGAATTAAGCCTTTTTCTTCTTTCCTCTCTGAACGTTAAGCCTAGATGTTTGACAGGATAAGAAAAGGAGGAAGAATGAAATTATAAGAGAGATTTAAAAAAGGAAAAGGAAATCTTTAGATTTTTTGATAAACAGAAAATTGAGAATGAAAACAAGTTATAAATCTACCTAAATTATAATGTCTTCGAACCTTGACAAGAAGAATGGAAGAAAAAATTCGGACAAAACAAATAATGTGCAAAAACAACTATTATGAACTTAATTATTATTAATCTTCTCGTTTACATATATTAGAAAACAGAAAGAAAATACTTTGGAAAGAACTTCTCAATTTCTCAATTGATGAATGACTCTCAAGAGTCTATAAATACACAAGCTACACAGTTATAGTCGTGTGACTAACCGTACAACTAATTACAAAAGCAACCATTAAAACACTGACAGCTGTACTAATCTAGCAAACTCTAAACAGCCTACTAACTACCATAACAGAAACTTAATGGCTTTTAACCTTCTCCCTTAATTATGATTATAAAATAAATTATCGAGAACTCTCTTGTACGTTACTGCCAGACCGCTGGACGGGAGAGTTCTCTCTATCTCTCTCTCTCTCTTGTTCTCTCTAGCGGTTTGTATCACGCTCTTTCTCGAGTTGTGCCGGTCTCCTACCCGAGTTGTACCATCGAACGGCCATTCCGCCGGACGGGAGAATACTCATTAAACATTTTCTTTTCCATCAAATACTATTAAAAAAATATTAACTTAATTTTCTACACCAATCTCTTTTCCGTTTTATTTTTCATCCACTCTAACCGAACATATAATAAGAAATTTTTTTAATGTATCTTAAGATATCCTTGCATAGATTAAATTCCAAAAAAAAAAAAAAAAAAGAATAAAAGAAAGGGTAAAGCTGTGGTAAAGCCATTTTTTTTAATTATTACCGCTTCCCTTGCGAGGAGTTTTAACAAAGGATGTGATATTCACAATTATCAAGTTATGCTCATTTTTTAATTCAATATGCTCCAAGGTAATTTATTCACTTATGCTTGATTCCCTACAATCAGAGTTGGTTAAGACATTGTGCTTGAAGTGGAGCCTTTTATTGAGGTTCACCTGAAGGAATTAAGAGATGCAAATCCAAGAAGAGGAAGAAATAAAAAGTGCTTGCAAGATGAACACAATCGGACCTTTCATCTATGAATACAAAGACATGTCTTTAAGAAGGCCGGCATTTCGCAAGATTTAATGAAGCTAACTAGAGGATCGTCAACGATAGTTACACGTATACATCATACTTTGTCAATAGTTATACATTCTACACTCGCAAAAGAGATGAGAAGCATCCCATTCAAAAAAGTGGTGTGAGTATCCGTGCTGAGGCTATGCATATTTCATCCGCAAAGGACAAGAATCCAGTATATGGGATCATGAACTACTTCGGTTTCATTGAAGATATTTGGGAACTTGATTACTGTGGATTGCAAGTAGCACTCTTTAAGTGCAAGTGGGTCGATAATAATTACATCAGGATTGACAGTGATGGCATCACAGTGGTGGACTTTAGACGATTGGGATACAAAAATAATTCGTTCATTATGGTATCACAAGCAATCCAAGTATTTTATACAACGGATCCCAACAATTTAGAGTTGTCCTTAGTTGTGTCAATAAAGCAAAGAATGATTCGTGATGGTCAAGAAGATGAGGAATATTGCACCGACATTCCATCATTCACAAAGGGATTGCCACCAGTTGAGGAGATTGATGGTTTCGATGATGATGTTTCTTATTTGCTTCGACCCGATATTGAGTGGACACGTTTTGAGAAAGCAAAGAAAAAAAAAATAGTAAAACTTGAACATTTTGTCTTTTGTATATCATTATTGTTAATTGACTTCTTTTGATTACCATTTTATTTTAATTCGCAATATATTAGAGTTTTTCCGTTATGTTGCTTGATTTATATTGAACATTAATGTTAAATAGGGATCAATACTATGGCAGTTTGGGTCACTGTTTAAATAATACACTGGGTAGCAGGCTGTTGGATGACAGAAAAATAAAATAAAATAAATTGAGATTACACGATGGTTTCTAGGCCAAACCGTCATGTAATCTCAAGATACAACGACGGTTTTTTGTGAAAACCATCATTGTATCTTGAGGGGAAAAAAAAAGATTACCATTTTATTTTAATCACCATTTTATTTTGATTACCATTTTATTTTAATTTGCTATGTATTAGAGTTTATTTTGTTATGTTTCTTTATATATATTGAACATTAAAGTTCAATAGGGATCAATACTATGGCAGTTTGGGTCACTATTTAAATAACATACGAGGTAGTAGGCCGTGGGATGATAGAAAAAAGAAAGTGAAAAAAAAATTGAGATTACACGATAGTTTCTGGCTGAAACCGTCGTGTAATCTCAAGATACGACGACAGTTTATGTGAAAACCGTCGTCATATCTTGAGGAAAAAAAAAGATTACCATTTTATTTTAATGACTATTTTATTTTGATTACCATCTTATTTTAATTCGCTATGTATTAGAGTTTATTTTGTTATGTTTCTTGATATATATTGAACATTAAACATGAATCAATGCTATAGCAGTTTGGGTCACTGTTTAAATAACACACGGGGTAGTAAGCCGTAGGATGACCAAAAAAAAAAAAAATTTGAGATTACACGACGGTATCTGGCTGAAACCTTCGTGTAATCTCAAGATACGACGACGATTTTCAAATAAAACCGTCGTTGTATCTTATAGATTACATAATGGTTTTAGCCAGAAATTGTCCTGTAATCTTAAGATACGATGACGGTTTATTTCAAAACCATCGTTTTATCTTGACAAAAAATGGAAATTTTTTTTTTTAAAATTACACGATGGTTTCAACGAAAAACCATTGTGTAAACTTTCCAAAAAAAAAAATTTAATTTGAATTTTTGGGCTTTGAAATTTGTGCATAAACCCTTTATTTATAAATTCACTTTCCTCATCATTTTCATCTCTATCTCCAATTCGACCACTCAAAAATTTCTCCTACCCACTCTCTCCTTCGCTCGCCAATAGCGCCACCTCCTTCCCCTCTCTCTCATCTCCCCGTAGACGTATTCCTCTCTCTTTCATTCTCCCATCGATGGCGTCGCCGCCGCCACCCTCCCCTCTCCCTCATTCTTCCGTCGCCCTCCCCTCTCTCTCCTTTTTCCGCCACCGCCACCCTCTCTTCCCATCAAGGCCGTGACTCTTTTGCAGCAAAGAAAAGTAAGGTGACTTCCATATTGCTCAATTTCTTGTTTTCCAACAAAAATACAAACATACAATTTTTAGTAACATTTTTAGAGTGTAATTTGTATATTCATTGTTGTTCAATTTGTTTTTTTGTTCCTCTTTGTATATTTATTGGACTTGATTTTTCTTGCGCTTGAATTGCTAGGGACTAGCAATAAGCTGGTTGGGGATTGTGATAAATGCATAAAAATACACTTTTATTCATATAATTTATTAGATAATTTACGTTTTAAATGAGTATTTGCATAATATTAATTTATAATATTTTACTTTTGAAATATTTATTATTTTATTTATTTTATTATTTATTTTTCTTTCCTCCTCTTTTTCCTTTCTTTTCCTTTTTCTCTCCTTCCTTCCGCAGGCATAGCCACTATTGTGGCTCAATCCACGCGCGCGATACAAGTCCGGGCGTGACTCCAACTGCCAGCCCAAGCCCGCGATCTCAGGCCCGCGATCCCAGACGCGTGAACCTAACCCACGTGGCCCAGCCTGAGTGATCCCAGCAACACTTCTCAAGCAATCAATCTCTCAGCCCAGCCCGCGCGAATCTCTGGCCGAATCCTCAGCCAAGCCCGCATGCAATTCCTCCAGCTTGGCAGCATAATTCTTGGGCCGAAATCCGAGTCCGCGAATCATAGGCCTTGCATCCAGCCTCCTTGATCCTCAGTCCCAACTAGCTTACCATGAGTTTCCAGCTGATTTACCAGCCTTTGTGGTGGATTTGTTGTGCGAAAAATCCTCTCTAGCGGCTATAAAATGAGGGTTACTCAAGAGGGCAAAGTTGTTGTTTTTCTAACCAATTTTTGGTGGAGTTTAGAGCCGAGATATAATCATATTTTTTATCTTTTCTTCTCCTATTTTCTTTGAGTTTTTGAGAGAATGTTGAGCATGTTAGGCTAATTTCTCTCGGTGAAGCTTAGAGATGAACTCATGTGTTGAGTATTCCAATTGGGGTTTTGTTTGTTTGGTTTTATAATGCATATATATTTGAGTGAATTATTCTTCTTCATTTTCTAATTTTCTTTGAATGCAAAATATTATGTGCTAAGTTTATATATAGATTCAGTCATGTTTTTTCTATGTTAATATTGTCATGTAATGTTTTGTAACTAGAATTATTTTATAAGTTGATCTTTTACTGCAATATTATCAATTTGATATATTATCGATTTTATATAATTTATAATAATAATCTTTTTGGTCTTAACAGTGAGAAGTTTAATTCATTTCATACTTTTGTTGAATCAAAACTAAAATTAGAAAACAATACACGTGAGGGATTCTTGATGCTTTACCAACTTTTGATTATTGAATTTTCTTCATTTTTAAATTGCGTTATCTTTAAATTTGTTTTAAAATCACAAAAATACTTCTTCTTCTTCTTTCTTTGATTACTTATTTCTCTAACGTTTTTGTTCCGCTAATCTCTTCTTGTTTGTTTTTATCACCTCCTCGTGAGATCGACCGTCCTTATTGTGCTACAATCGACCGCTTGTTTTTGTACATGTTTGGGCGTAATCAAATTTTGGTGCCGTTGCCGGGGAAGTGCCAAGAAGCAAGATTGATCAGTAGATATTAAGCCAAAGAGGTAAGTACATTTTTGTTTTTATTATTATTTTTATTTTTCTGTAGTATTAGTCATGTGTTTTTTTTAATAGATTGATTAGTCAAGTTTGATAACTACCTTTTTGTTAGCGTGTTTTGCATATTGTGTTTTTGTTTCTTTGGATTTTTGTATTTTAATGGTTAGTTTCTGTCTTAGTTAGTACGAGTTTAATACCCGTGCATTTTGTATTTTAATGGTTAGTTTCTGTCTTAGTTAGTACGAGTTTAATACCCGTGCATTGCACGGGAAAGGAAAAAAATAAATAAATAAAATTAAGTATTATATGATAAAAACAGTTGGTTAAGATAAATGTTATAATTATAATAAGTATAATTATTCTCAAAATTTCTCCCAATAGTGAAGATGCAAAATTAAAATGATAATAGTACTAACAATAATAAAAACGAAAACAAAAGCAAAAAAGAAAAAAAACTTCTAGTAGTTATAGTCATTTAAAGAAAAAAATTAAAACAAAAATAAAGCAGAAAAAAAATCTTTAAACTCAAAAGAATCGGAAAAAACTAACCCTAACAAAAACATTATAACAAAATAAAATATATATCTCATTTTCTCCTTTTTTTTACTGTTTTTAAAAACAAATAATTTTTTTTATCAGATTATATACATGTAAAAACTTAAAAAAAATGATTGTTAAAATATAAAACAAAACAAACAAAAAATGAAAAAAAAATTGCATGCAGAATCCTTTAAAAAAAGGGGTCTTTATAAAATAGAACAAAATAAACAAAAAAAAAACACAATAAAATGAAATAAAGATAAAAAATTTAAAGTAAAAAATTGTTTAAAAAAAAAAAAAAGGACAAAGTAAGCAAAAACACAATATAACAATAGATCAGAATCTAATTTCTAAAATTTAGCGTAAAAAAAGGTAAAAATAATCTTAAGGAAAAAAAAAAAAACAAACTTTAGATAAAGGTAAAACCAGCAACACACTGTAGGAAAAGGAAAATGAACTAAAAAAGAGACGTAAAACAGTAATTATACTGTGTGGACAGCCGGTAATTTTCTGTTTAATAGGGGTAAAAATGTCAACTCACTGTAGAAGAAGAAAAACCAACTAAATTAGAGGGGCAAAAAAGTTCTCTGCAATGTAGATAAAACAGTAAAATATGTGAGGACAAAACTGTCTTTTCACTGTAGATAAGCCAAAATCAGTACATAGGATAGGGGTAAAATCGGTAGTTTAATGTAGAAAAAGTAACTACTGTGTATTACTGTAAAAAAAAAACTGTACAGCAAAAGCAATAAAAATTTTATAAAAAAAATCTCTGTTTATTAAACAGTGAAATATTGCATCATTTTACTGTAGTAAAGCAGCAAAAATTTAAAAAAAAATAAAACAACTGTAGCAAAGCAATAAAAGTTAAAAAATACTATTCACTGAACAGTAAGCAAAACAGCAAAAAAAAAAAAAAAAAAACTATTCACCGACTTACATTCCTTTAGTAAAAAACAACAACAACAGCAGGAAAAATAAATAATAAAAGCAGCAGCAGCAGCAAAAGTTAAAAAAAAAAAAAAACATCGACAACAACAGCAAAAGTATTAAAAAAAAAAAAAGCTGCAAAAAAGGAAAAAAAAAAAAAAAAAACAGCGGTAACAACAACCAAAAAAAAAAAACAAAAACAAAAAAGCACAGCAGCCACAAAAGAAAAAAAAAAAAAAAAAAAAAAAAAAAAAAAAAAAAAAAAGCAACAGCAGGAGGGGGAAAAAAAAACTTTTCAGTCAACGCAGGTCAACTACATCCTTTAGTTATATATATATATAATATGTAATAAGTAATTTATAATTTCATTTATTTATTTATTTATTTTTATTACATTACTAATCAATTAGCGTTCTATGTATTTTTGTTAGAATTACGAGCAGCTAGTTTCTTCTTGTTAATTATTGATTTCATTGTCTTTCTGTTAAGTTTTTTTAGCTTTATTTTGTTTTGTCAGAATAGAAGTCTTCCTTTTACTTATTTTGTCTTTTGTTTTCTTTAGCTAATTTTCATTAAAAATAAAAAATAAAAAAAAATAACGTTAAGAGTTTTTATTGGTTTAGTTTTTTTTTTTAAACATTTTAAAAAAAAGTAGAATTATTAAAAAAAAAAAAACGTTTTAAATAAAAAAAAGGGTTCCGTTTCATTTGCTACGTTGTAATTTTATTATTATTATTATTTTTTTTTTTGCTTATATTATATTTTGTTGAGTTTGTCAGCTTCTGTTAGTTTAGTTTACATTGTTTTAAAAAAAATAATAATTAAGTTTCAATTTTAAATTTTATATCTTAGAACATTTTATCATTTTTGTGTCCGTTTGTTCATTTTTCTTCTGTTAGTTTCTATTTCTATTAATATTTTGTCAGTTTTTGGTTATTTTTTTAGTTAATAAGAGGGTTAATTTTCTTTTAGTTTCTCTTGGTCAGTTTCTTTCAATTGATTTTAATAGTGTTTAATAGTATTGTTAATAGTAGTTTCTTTGATTTTTGCTAGTAAATATTGTACTTTCTTTTTACGTTTTGATTGTTAGTGTTTTTCATCACGTTTACGTTTATGTTTATTAATACTGATACTAAATGTTGTTAATTTTATGTTAATATTGTATTTTTCATAACTGATAGTTTTATTTCTTAACTTTTAATTTTTAACATTTTTGGTTACCAATTTAGTGTTAATAAATTAGGGCTCATAATATGTGTAACCTTAGGTTTTAGAATAGCATTATTTTAGGATACTAATATCTAACATCTAACATTTCATAAAACACGCCATAAAATTTAATAAATTTTGCAAGCAATTGTGTGGAAATGTTGAAAGTACAAACTAAGGGAGTTCTGTCTAGAAGATTGGTTTTTAAGGAGGCCTCGCCCCACCAATCTTTCTGGGAGCCCTCTTAGAGGTTACGATTCGCGAATCTAAATGATTGTTCTTTTTGTAAATTAATTTCATTTCAAAAACAAATTTAAAAAAAATTTTAAAATGCTCAAGGTGAATGAATCGTTATAAAAACGAACTACGGAGATTTGCAAGAAGACTTGAAGACCCTAGTGAAGTTTCTTCTACTACATCTAGCCTTCCTCCATCTCCAAACACTTTAGCAATTCCAAATCCATTTGCTATGGCTCAACACGAGGAGGTCCAGCAAAAGACGTTGAAGGACTACCTTCACCCTACGCATACTGCCACACCGTCATGCATAATGTTTCCCCCCAATATGCCGAATTTGGATTTCAAGCCAGCATGATCCAACTTTTGCTGACCTTTCACGGGTTAGAGAGTGAGAATCCGTATGTGCATATTCGGGAGTTTGAAGAGGTGGTGGCCACTTTCCACAACCGAGCTGAGGTTGCAGATTCTATGCGATTAAAGTTTTTCCCCTTCTCTCTTAAGGACAAAGCCAAAAGCTGGTTGTATTCTTTGCGACCTAGGTCTATTGCAACATGGGAAAAGATGACAACTGTGTTTTTCAATAAGTATTTCCCACACCATAAGACTAATGGTCTTAAACGACAGATCTCGACCTTTACTCAAAAAGACAATGAAACTCTCTATCAAGTCTAGAAGCGATTTAAAGATCTGTTGAATCAATGTCCCCAACATGGTTACGAGAGTTGGTGCCTCATCAGTTATTTGTACGAAGGACTCACAATCCGAGAGCGTCAATTTGTGGAGATGATGTGCAATGGTGAGTTTCTCTAGAAGGATCCCGAAGAGGCTTTTAAGTATCTCAACGAGCTAGCCGAGAAAGCCCACACATGGACTGGACCAAGTGCTACTGACAGCACCAGTCGATCCCGACCTGCTGGAGTCTACCAACTAAGGGAAGAGGATAACCACAAGGCCCAAATCGAGTCTTTGACATGACAGATTGAGGCCCTTAAAACCAAGGAAGGTAGAAGAATCTACATGGTCGCAAGGGCAGAGTCATAAGAGCCGTGCTTCGTTTGTGGAGGGTTGGAACATTTAGCTAAGGATTGCCTTGTTTATAGTGAAATAAGAGGGAGTTATGAATAACAATGTAATGCCTTAGGGGCATACAACAAGCCTTTCTCTAACACGTACAATCCTGGCTGAAGGAACCATCCAAACTTCAGTTGGAGAGATTCCAATCAAACACAACCATCAGGTGGACAATGGAGAATGGAGCAACAGCCACAACCACCAAAGGCGAATTCTGCACCTCAGTACCATGCACAACCGCCAAGGAGTTCTCTCGAGAATACCTTGCAATCTTTCATGGAGGCACAGACTAGGATGAACCAAAAGTTCGAATCACTTTTCACGCAAATGGTGGAAGAAAGTAAAGAGCTGAAGAGCCAAATCACAAAGCTGACTGGTGCCTTGACTGTTCAAGAACGAGGGAAGTTTCCTTCCCAAGCTCAATCCAACCCCAAGGGGCAACACATGGCACAAACCTCCAACTCTGAAGGTTAAAACATCAAAGAGGTTAATGCCATCACTACTCGTAGTGACAAGATTTTGGATGAACCATCAAGAACTACCGTCACTTCAAGTAGCCAAGAAGTCACCCCCAAGAAAGATGAGCCAACTGAACTTCCAGTAAGGGTGCCGTTCCCCCAAGTTCTGCGATCTGATGGGAAAGTGCTGGATAGTCAAAGTGAGATCCTAGAGCACTTGACTCAAGTGAAGATTAATCTTCCTTTGCTTTATGTGATCAAGCAAGTGTCGGCTTATGCCAAAGTTATCAAGGATTTGTGCACCGTGAAAAGGAAGCACCACGTTAAGAAGATTGCCTTCTTAACGGAACAAGTGAGTGCGGTGATCAAGCAGAAGGCACCTCCCAAGTACAAAGATCCTGGTTGCCCACCATCTCGTGTCAAATTAGGACTCAGGAATTCGGCCAAGCTTTGCTCGACCTTGGAGCAAGTGTTAATCTCATGCCTTACTCTATTTACTCGCAACTTGGTCTTGGAGAGATTAAGCCAACATCTATGGTTTTGCAGCTGGCCGATCGATCAATCAAGAAGCCTCGGTGTATAGTTAAGGATGTTCTGGTTTAAGTTGAGAAGTTTAATTACCCCGTTGATTTCCTTGTTCTAGATACCCAATCTGTGGTAAGCATAGAATCCAAAATTCACATCATCCTTGATAGACCTTTCCTTGCTACAGCCAATGCTTTGATTAACTGTAGGAATGGTCTCATGAAGATATCTTTTGGGAACATGACCTTGGAGGTGAATGTTTTCCACATTGCGAAGCAGCCACATGATGATGACGAGTGTCACCAAACATTTCTGATCGACATACTAGTCTCGGAGGAGGTTCAACTGCACAGCGATTCTGATAATCTTGATGAACTCCTCCACAATTCTGACTCTGAGAGTTCCAATCCTTGTGAGTTGGCCAACAACGCTACCATCTATAAAGACTCACAAGGCAGAGGAACCAAGTTATCCACCGAAGAGATCCCAACACTTAAGCTGGCTCAATTGCCTGAGGGTCTGAAACATGTCTTCCTGAAAGCTGGTGATACCTTTCCTGCTATCATTTCATCTAAACTTGACACATCACAAGAGCAGTGGTTAGTCGACATGCTGCGAGAGCACAAAGCTTCGTTTGGTTGGACGATTGCTGACATTAAGGGTATCAGCCCCTTAATTTTCTCCCATCACATCAAATTGGAAGACGGGGCTATTCCACGAAGGGATCCCTAAAGGAGACTGAACTCAACGATGAAAGAAGTTGTAAAGAATGAGGTCTTGAAGCTTCTGGATGCAGGTATCATCTATCTGGTCGCTGATAGCAAATGGGTCAGTCCAACTCAGGTAGTGCCCAAGAAATCAAGGGTGACAGTGGTGGAGAATGAGAAAGGGGCTCTTGTCCCCACAAGGACTGTTACGGGATGGCGCATGTGTATTGACTACCGTTAAACTAAATGCTGCCACCCGTAAGGATCATTTTCCGCTTCCATTCATCGACCAAATCCAAGAACGCATGGCTGGTTATCCTTTCTACTGCTTTCTTGATGGCTACTCAGGTTATTATCAGATCGAGATTGCATTGGAGGATCAAGATAAGACTACTTTTACCTGTCCTTTTGGTACTTATGCCTTTCAGCGCATGCCATTCAGACTGTGTAATGCGCCGGCCACCTTTTAGAGGTGCATGACGAGCATTTTCAGCGACATGGTCGAGAAATGTATGGAAGTGTTCATGGATGACTTGACCATCTTTAGTGATTCCTTTGACTTGTGCCTTCTCAACTTGGAAGCTGTTCTGACAAGATGTGAAGAGAAATGTCTCGTGCTCAACTGGGAGAATTGTCATTTCATGGTACCATCTAGCATAGTCTTGGGGCATGTTGTTTCTGAGAAAGGGATTGAGGTCGATCAGTCTAAGATTGAACTTATCTCTAATTTGCCCACCCCCAAGTCAGTGAAAGAAATTCGGTCATTTCTTGGGCATGCTGGTTTCTATAGGAGGTTTATACAGAACTATTCTACGATTTCTCGTGCGTTATGTAATCTCCTAGCCAAAGATGTCATTTTTGAGTGGACGCAAGAATGTGAAGATGCCTTCTAAACGCTCGTGGTGAAGTTGACTTCTGTCCCTATAATTCAGTCACCGGATTGGAGCTTACCATTCGAGATTATGTGTGACGCAAGTAACCATGCTGTTGGGACAGTCCTTGGTCAAAGAAGAGAGGGGAATTCCTTTGTAGTGTATTACGCAAGCCGCACTCTAAACAGTGCTCAATTGAACTACTCAACCATTGAGAAAGAGTTGCTAGCTGTTGTGTTTGCACTTGACAAGTTCCGTGCATATCTGATTGGTTCACCCATCACCATCTTCACATATCATTATGCCCTTAAGTATCTACTTTCCAAAAAGGATGCTAAGGCGTGCTTGATTAGGTGGATCCTCTTGTTGCAGGAATTTGACATCACAATCAAGGACAAGAAAGGAGTCAAAAACGTTGTGGCGGACCACCTCTCTCAACTCAAATTTAGTGACCCTGCCGACGGTCCTGCTATCCGAGATGACTTTCCTGATAAACATCTTTTCGCAGTCACTAAGTTGCCTTGGTATGCTCATATCATCAATTACTTGGTGACCGACGAACTTCCTGCTGATTGGAGTGCTCAAGATAAGCGTAAATTTTTGGTCGAGGTGCGTAATTTCTATTGGGATGATCCGTACCTATTCAAGTACTGCCCTGACCAAATCATGAGGTGATGCATTCCCGATGACGAGATTCATAGTGTTCTGAACTTTTGCCATAATGATGCATGTGGTGGTCACTTCTCCGTGAAGAAGACTGTTACAAAAATTTTACAGTGTGGTCTTTATTGGCCCACTTTATTTAAAGACACTAATGAGTTTTGTCGTTCTTGTTTGAGGTGCCAAAAGTTAGGTGTTTTGTCCCGTCGCCATATGATGCCCTTGAACCCAATTATTGTTATAGAGATATTCGATTGTTGGGGGATAGATTTTATGGGACCTTTTCCATCGTCTTCTGGTTACCTCTACATTCTCCTCGCTGTGGATTACGTTTCTAAATGGGTAGAAGCTGTTTCTAAATGGGTAGAAGCTGTGCCGTGTTGAACCAATGATAATGCAACAGTTGTGAAGTTCTTGAAAGAGAATGTGCTATCTCAGTTTGGTACGCTTCACACTATCATCAGTGATCAAGGCACACATTTTTGTAATCGTTCTTTCGAGGCCCAGATGCACAAGTACGGTGTGATCCACAAAGTTTCAACCGCTTATCACCCACAAAAGAATTGCCAAGCTGAGCTGGCAAATCGAGAGATCAAGCAAATCTTGGAGAAGACAGTAAACCCCGACTGCAAAGATTGGTCTTTGCGCCTTTCCGATGCACTTTGGGCATATCGCACTGCTTACAAAACCACCATTGGGATGTCTCCTTATAGGCTTGTCTTTAGAAAAGCCTATCATTTACCTGTAGAGCTTGAACATAAGGCTTATTGGGCTATCAAAGCCCTTAACTTTGATCTCAGTGCTGCAGGTATACATCGCAAGCTCCAGCTATCGGAAATTGAGGAGTTGAGAAATTATGCATATAATAACTCCAAGATTTACAAGGTGGCTCACGACAAGCAGATTTTGAGGAAGAACTTCGAGCCAAATCAGATGGTGCATCTTTATGACTCCCGTCTGCATCTCTACCAGGTAAGTTGAGATCGCGGTGGACTGTTCCATTTGTTGTGAAACAAGTATTTCCTAATGGTACTGTCGAGGTCGAGGACCCAAGCGATAGGAGAATTTTCAGAGTCAATGGTCAAAGACTAAAGCATTACATTGAGCGAGTGAGCCAGGTTGGAGAAATCATTCTTGAGGCCCCAATATGAGAATTAATAATTATTAATTATTATATGAGAAAGAATATTTAAGTAACATAATTAAATTATTAACTATATAATTATTAATAAGTCAATTAAAATTATGTAATTTAATTATAATTACTCAATTAAATAAAATAATAATTAACTATTACGTAATTAATTAGTTAATTAATTAATTAATCAATTAATTAATTAAATTAAATTAAATTAATTAAATAATAAATAGTAGAAATTTATTTAACACTTAATAATTAATTTGAATTAAGTGTTAAAGTTAATTATGATATAAATAAATTAAGGTCGATTTAATTTATAAAATAAATAAATAAATGAATAAAGTTATATAACTATAATTCTATCTAATAATGAGATATTGTTAAATCAGGACAATTTCTCAAATTTGAGTAGTAGGAGGTATAACTCCAAAAGTTAAGCACATAAGACAAGTAAGTACAAATCTCACCTACAGCATGAAACACAGTGTTTTTCTTTGTTGATGCTCTACGTTTGCTATGACTTGACTTGATGATATGATGAGTATATGAGTTATACGTATTGCTTTGATTAAGCATTTGACGTGTATTATTTCTCTTGCACTGACATGATCGACATACCTCACAGATATTTATGCCATAATAATAGATACATAGTGACATGTAAATTTACACATTGTCACAATTAATAAGAATGAGGCAAACGAGAAATATAATTAAGTATCGTATCAACTTCCAATTAGTGATAGGATATGATAAGAACGAAGTTATAAGATATGACCTTAGAGGCTGTTGGAGGGTCGCTCCCCCAACTCCCCATTGGTTGCGCGCATATGGGTACGACATAGAGGCCATTATGTAGACAAGACATGTATATAATGAAGTATAATTGAAGACACATATCACATGCATTTTTGAATATTCATGATGTTACATGTGATGATATGATTTTATGAAAATGTTTTGTGAGATATTGTTTGTACTTGCTAAGCGAAAGCTTATACGTATGTGTTCATGCTGTAGGTAACGTGTGTAAGCAACTCGCTACTTAGATGCTTTATGGACTGGCGAAACTGTGCAGAGGCGATGAAGGAAGGGAGTGGGATACCACCACGAATTTAATTTCTGCATTTAGACTTCTTAAATTATTTGGTGTCGACTATATTTATAACTATGTTTCCAATGTTTTGGTAATACTAAACTAGTAGGAGTACTTTACGGGAAAAATACTTTAGATTCTTTCCTTTTAACTTACATGAAGTTATAGCTTTTTAAATATTATCTAAGTACGAATTTGAATAGAATATTTATTATTTAGAGGTTTTCAATTTCTTCAACTAAAAATTTTAGTAAATTTAACTTTTATAGCACGAATATGGTCTACATAAAGAAAAAAAAAATTGTATTTTTGGAACCAAATATAAGTAAGTGTTAAGACTAAATTAAATAAGAATAAGTAAGCTAGTTAACGGTCCGAAAATTTGGGTCATTACAATGGGATACCACTAGGTGAAGGGAACGTGTAAGTGTCAATCACTGTGCCAAAATTAAAAAAAGCGGCACTTTCTATTCCGACGAACGATGCAACAACTATGGAGGAGGCTGTTAATGGGTTTGACGCTTGGCCAAAAATAATACTTGAGCTCGACACAAGTATGAACAAAGCGAGTTGAAGGCCTAGTCACGTTGCTGACCAAGCAGCTGAGGGAAACAAACGCCCAAAATAAATGGGAAAAAAACCGATCAACTCTCAAACTGAGGTACAACAAGATGCGAAACAACAAACACCTTCATTTGACTTTAATAAAATGAACATGGAGATGGGGCCTTTAGCTTATTATGCACTTAGTTCCATGCATGAAGGTAATCAGATAGAGGTCCCAATACCATACACAGTCAATGGTGCTGACATGCCTGCATTTCTTAACTTTGATGATATTTATGAGTTCATTACTTTTCAAGAAATCAGTGTAAATTGTATATTAGTATACCTCAGGTATTTCATTTTATTTCTAAAATTTATTTATTTTATCTGGAAAATCTTATATATGTCATCCAATGTAACAATTTTGATATTCTTATGCAGATATTTGATAGAACTATGTGTCGTTAACAGGCGAGATGAAAAGTTAGCGTTTGTGTCCCCAACCTTGATCTCACCGGTTAAAACAGATACTCCAGATGCTGGCCTAAAAGAGCGAGCCGATGCTCTTGTCGCCTTTTGCGTAACGCATCAAAAGGGCGAATTTATCTTGTGCTACATAATAGAGGGAGACATTGGGTTTTGGGAGTTATTGACCCATGGGAGGACTTAGTCCTTTATTTTGATCCTTTTCGGGATAAGAAACGAGACGATTTTACTAATCTAATGAATATGTAAGTAAATTTTCATATGCTAAATTTTAATTTAATCTTAATGTAATTCATCTTAATTATTTTGAATTTTGCAAACTTGCTAGGGCCCTAATGGATTGGAAGTTTATAGCAGGAGAAGGGATTAAAAAAAGACGAGACTATAAAACAAAAATCTCGGATCGTCTTTGTCCTCAGCAAGAGGGTAGTGTTAAATGTGGTTTCTTTGTTTTAGGTTTTATGAGGGACATTGTCTCCAACGCTAATAGATTAGACTTACTTGAAAGAAAATCATTTTATACCTATGATGATATGGATTCGATTAGGGGAGAATTGACCAAATTTGTAATGTAATTAATTAAATATGATATGTAAACTTGTAATATAATGAATGATATTTTTATATTTATACAATGTAGCTAATATTTTGTCAATCCCATTCTGGATCGTCTGTTGGATAACACACGGGTTAGGCCACCCATGGGAAATCACCAAAAAATGCAAATTTTTTTTTTTAATTTATGTTGAACTTTACACGACGGTTTTTTTAAAAACCATCATGTAAAGTAAAGTTTACATTAGGGGTGGCAATACGGGTCGCGACACGACGACACGACTCAAAAACGACACAAATTTCACGGGTTTGGGTTAGGAAAAATAGGGGGCGGGTCGTGTTCGTGTCACGGTTTCGTGTCGTGTTCGTGTCGCGGGTCGTGTTCTGGTTGGACACGTTTTTTTCGTGTCAATTTCGTGTCACTTTTCGTGTCAATTTCGGATCAATTTCGTGTCACTTTTCGTGTCAATTTCGTGTCACTTTCGGGTCGCGTGTCAATTTCGTGTCAATTTCGGGTTGCGGGTCAATTTCGTGTCAATTTCGGGTCAGTTTCGTGTCGCGGGTCAATTTCGTGTCACGGGTCAGTTTCGTGTCGCGGGTCAATTTCGGTTCGTGTCGTGTCAACCCATGACGGGTTCGTGTCGTGTTCGTGTCACGGTTTCGTGTCGTGTTTGTGTCGCGGGTCGTGTCGCGGGTCGGAGAAGAAAAAAATCGACACGGCTCTAACACGACACGAACACGACACGTGACACGAATTGCCACCCCTAGTTTACATAATGGTTTTTGTACATAAAACCCGTGGCTAGACTAACTGGTTCGGAGTACATAAAACCCGTAGCTAGACTGTACCCCAGAGGTTCCTTTTCTCTTTAGTTTTGTGTCATAACTTCAAATGCGTTTAACTTTATAATGCAAACCAAGTAATTACAAAGCCTAATATGAAGTTTATCCTCTGCAGAATCCTATCATTTAATTTATTTTTCATACTAAAGTTTCTAATGCATGCCATATTACCACAACAATTACAAGCTATAATAAAGTTTGTAGATCTTACCGAAATGCTCCGTGAATTTTTTAAGATCTCGGACCTCCAAAGTTCTTCTCAAAACCTTTTTCCTAAGTAAAAAGAAGTCAACATTAAGATTCTAACTAAATATCATGTTTTAGTTCTCCAAAAATGACTAAAACACAAAGAATATCACTGGGTTACCTCTAGTAATACGTCCTCTAACTCCGCTTCACACTTCTTCGAACTTGGTAACGGGATTACTTGGAGCTTGAAAATGGAGGGAGGAGGGTGCTAGAGGGGTGTTGGAGATGGAGAATAGTGTTGGTTGCTTTTTTTTTCTTTTTTTCTTTTTTTCTTTTTTTTTTTTTTTTTTTGAGCTTGGTGGTAGCTAGAAAAGCTAGGGTTTTTTTAACTTAACTTGTGTGAGAATAAAATGAGATATTGGGAGTTTGTTTTTAGTCAACATTTGCTTTAAAGAAGCTGTATTTTGAAGGATAAAAATGGAAATTTTTTGGCTAATTCTCCCCTTGCATTGCCGTCACTTAGGGGAGGGAGTTGGTGCGAAAATTTTGTTCAACAAAGTGGAGACAATGGGTCACTTTCACTTGTCCCTTCTTTGTGTCATATTTCCAAAACAAGTCATGCCATCTCTTACATGAGGTTGCATGCATACACCACTTTTTTTTTTCCCCCCTCATTTGTTCAAATTTCTTCTTGCTTTTGACCACAAAATCCGGATCCCCCTTTGGTTTTCTCATTTTTATTTTGTTTTTATTTCTTCCAATTTTTCCACCATTGATTAAAGGTTGTCATCCTTATTCTCATCCAATAGATCTTCCATCACACTAATCCTTACCTTAAGCTCTCATTGGTCACTTATCATCCAAAACTTAGCCATTGATTTGCCTATGATCCTTTAACATAAAATCTGCACCATTGATTTCAAATCTAAGCACAATTCTTGATCAATCTTTCACCTTTGGATTTTTTAAGAGTAAATCCTAATTATTCATCTTCTATTTATGTGACACATTAATTTTCCCAATCATACACTCAAAACTTAAATATTGATATGATCAAAATATATACTAAGGTCATCAAATTGACCTACTAATTAAAATTAGGGTTCTTTCCCAAAATTAATATTTATCTCTCTGTACGATATAATTAAATTTTCGTATAAATTTATGTCTTTCAACTCATCTTCTATGTATCTATAATTTTTCATTTAAATAGAGAAACTCAACATTGTTAGATCATCAACATCATCATACTAATAATACATATACAATCATTCATGATCTTGAACTTTGCTATCATCAAAATAATTCATTAGAAGTATATTAATGAAGGAAATCTATGATAATAATTCATGAATCAAGTTTATGAATTTCTAGAGCGTCAAAAGTATAAATAGAAACAATCCCAAAATTAATGCGGATTTGGTAAGTTAAGTATAAGATTTCTAAAACCATCTTCAATGCACGTCTTTGACAATTAAAAAGAAAAAAGAAAAAAGAAGAGAAAATAACCTATTTGATATGCTATTTTATTTTTTACTCCAGTATCTATAACCGTATTATAAAAGTGTCAATAATTACCACTATTAAGGCACCTTTCGTCCAAAACGGTTCATTTTGGATGAAAATGTTTTGTATTTAATTGTTGCTCCTTCAATTTTGTTTTCTATTTTGGGCCCCCCTGTTTTTTTATTACAATTTAGTCATTTCTTTTGCATTGGTCAAATTTTTTTTTTCCATGTTAATCCTTTTATCTTTCTTGTATTTTTTTATGTGATACTTTTTTTAATTTTCAGGTCCTTTGTTATTTGTTATTTGTTTTGTGGGTCTATTTTTTCAACTTATGATTTTAATTTCCCCTATTTAGATAAATTTTCTCAAATATATACAACATGTGTGTATCACATACTTTAGACCAGTATGTAATAACATTTCAAATGCTATTTGTACAAATATTTTTTTCGTTACTATTAAGCTTCGAAAATTTTTCGACTTTAAATAAAGAATCTAAAAATAGCAATGTTGTAATTATGACATTAAAAAAATCAATACATCAATTAATGTGAATCAAATGTCAAAATTTAGTGACAGTTATATTTATAGTGGCAAATTTTCCACCAAGTATCAAATTTAGTATTAAAGATAACAATGCATTGGAGAGTTCTTTACCTATCTAAATGCTAAAATTTAGCTTTGACACATATAGCTAATCTAAAAGTTTGAACAAAAAGGTGGGTCAATAACAATAAAAACTTTTAGGTTTTTTTATTTTTATTTTTTTTAAATGGCGGTTGTAGCATTTAAAAATTTGCAATTCCAAAATTATTTAAAATTATTAGTTGCTATATTTTAACTCTACTCTTAAAATACTGTCATTTAATTTCTCTTTTTATTGTTACTAGTTAATATAATTTATTTTAAAGTACTGTTTAAAAGAATCCTTATACCCCCCATCTAGGATTTTTTGTCGATCAGTTGGGTTGTTGATCGACACTGTTAGTCTTCGAAAATAGAGTAACTGAGGACCGAGACGGATGAATTAGGAGGAAACCACGCCGGTTTGGTACCGATTTCTTCGGTTATATTTATTCTTTTATTTTTTTCTTCATGGGTCATCTATTTATTGACCCATGAACATGCATTTAGGAACACTTGTACACATTATAACCACAACTTTTTTTTTTTTTTTTTTTCTGAATCATTTGTTTGGTTCAACCATTACGCATAATATAAATCTATTGTATAAAAAAGTTGGTAACAAGTGTTCCTATTTGCATCTCTATACTTAGAGATGCAAATGCTATAAATGCATGTTCATGTTCAACTCAAATTATAAAGGTGAATTAGTATATTTGTTTTAGATTTCTTAGCGAGAAACAACTTAAAAAATAAAATTCTTTACAATGAGACATTATTAATCATACTTGATAATTTGAATCAGAAAACATATTAGATTATATAAATATTCATCATTATTATTAACTAATAATTAGATAGAGGTACAACTTGTTTGCATAAATTTGGATGATTGCAATGCAAGTTGGTGAGGAATTTAAAATGAATTATTAGTGTATAAATACAGTGATTTCATACTTAAAGGTGGTCTAATTTTTCTCCTAATTTGTTTCTTATATTTTACGGAAGATTTTTTAGAGAACTTCTGGCAGTGGTTTTCCCGCTAAAAACGAGTTGAAAAGAACCAGAGATCTCTCTGGCTGTGAAAATGGAGCTTCATGAGCTGCTCCTCTTATCGTTGCATATGACAAAATATCACCATACACCTGCGTCCAACCACCAACCTACAAAACGAAAAAAAGATAAAAAAAAAAAAAAAAAAAAAAAAAAAAAAGGAAAGGAAATAATAAGCATTCAAACAAATCTATTAAGGTATTTGGAATATCTGCTCCCCGAACTTTCTGTGAATGGTTAATTAGTTATTCCGTGAACTTCAAATTTTGTTGGAAAAAAAAAAAAAAAAAAAAACCCATGAATTTACTAAAATGCAACAAAGTGTACGCAAGGATGAAAATGTCCACGATATCATCAATATTTCCATGACATTATCTATATTTTGAAGTCCCGATATGGATAACCGGGAGGGGGAGGGAGGATATTTCTTCTCGGAGTATCCATCAAGTGTCCACAATATCCACAATATCCATGAATATCCGTGAATATCCACGATATTTTTGGATATTTCCACAAAATGTCTAAAAACTCAAGGAAGTTTTTTTTTTAATATTAATTTTATCGTCCATTTCATTTTTCAAAAAATGTCAATAAAATGTGAAAGAGCTTTTCAACATACAACGGTTATACCAATACAACATATAGGAAGACATGATATAACTTAAATGAGTCAAACTGATAAGTATTTTATCGTCTTGAGTTTTGATTACATTAGCTTAGAAACTGAGTAAAGTTTAAATGGCTATAATCCTTCTTATAGTTTTCAAAATGGTCTAATTTAGAAGAACAAAATCGAGACGGTTTATTTGATATATTGGTACATCATCTACTACAAATTGGTATTGAATGTCATTACATATCTAGTAAGACTACTCATAAAGTTAGATAAATCAATAATATTCAATTTATAGGTTAACTTTTGGAAGCTAAGACTAAGAAACATATATGTGATACATTTATTAATTACTTTTAGAAGTATTCAAGGGTAATGTCTTGATAAATGTATTGTTTATATCAAGACCAACACTTACTTAATGTTTTCCAGCCTGCTAGAAACTTTTTTTTATTATTTAAGACACTCGAAATTTGTACGTATTCTCTTATATTAGACATTCAATTTTTATGTATTACCTTGTATTATTTATTTTGTTTGTAGTGATTAGTGAGTATGTAGAATTACAATCAATACATAATTATTGCGATTTAAATTAGTTCAGATTGAGTAACATTGATTTGTTTTACATTTTCTAAAGTTTTGGCAAAATTATAAGCTTTTTTTTTTAGTATCCTTTTTTTTTTCCATGGATATATGTAGACAATGACATTTTTTTTTATATTATCCATAAATCAAAACATTGACAACTCCGTCAATATCGATATTTTCATCATTGAGTGCACGTAAATAGATAACTGCTAAATGTTCAGAAACGCCATCATGCATGCTATGGGTGCACATTTGAAAAAGAGGCTATAACTTCGAATGATGACCAGAACACGTCACGTTATGTGCATCATGAGTTCATTTTATTTCAATTTTAACGTCATTAATTGGTTTGGTGGTTTCTTACTGCATTTATAAAAGTCAAAGGTGAATTAACGAAATTAAAAGTTCAACAGACAATTTTTTCAATTCAGTTAGAGTTTAGGGTACAAAGTCACAAAAAACCCAAATAATAAAGAAAGAAATAAAAATATCACTAACCTGTCTTCCTCCAAACCAGGCTCCGTAAGGCACAGTTGTGTTTAGTCCCAAGTCCTTAGCCAATCCATTTACTAGAGCTCTTGACCCAGTTAGTGGGATAACTGAGTCTTGGTCTCCACTGTAAATTTCCAAACACACTTTTATCATTGAAAAAAAAGAAAAGGAATATTGTCACACATTGTACATATCAGGAAAATAAAATATAAAACAATTGGTGAATTATATGGTTCTCCTAACGGAAAAAGAAGTAAATAGCATTTTTATAATAAATAACTAAAGTACATAATAAGTTTTGAAAATATTTAGAATAAATAGTAATAAATTGTTTATTAGATAAATAACTTATTTATATAGTAAATTTTTATTTACTGACATTTATTTCAAATATTTTAAAATCATATTATTTATTTCATTTAGTTGCGTAAGATAACGTTATTTACTACAATTTCCGTTACCTGTAAACAAGAACCCTGATTCCAGACTTGACAAGGGCACCAAGGACATTGATAGTGGGTATTTCCAGGTTTTGATAATCATACTTGAGGACACTGTAGTAGAAGAAGAAAAAGTACCCATAGTCAGAACATTGTAAAACACACACACACACACACACACATATATATATGGACCTAATTTCAAAGAGTACAAACACATCAAACAATTCCCACAGGATGGCTCATAGGGACCACTCTTGCACTTTCTTACTATTTTCTAACATCTTTTATTATAAAAAAGAATTATTGGTGTTTTTTTCGTCTCCTGTCCCCTTTATTTATAGCAGAAATCTCGAGGGCAACCAATGAACGATAAAGAACCCATCCTATTTTAGTCATACGACGGGCTCAGTTTCACTCACACCAATACAAGGCCATTGCTGCACGGTCCATCTATCAAGCAAGGACCTTAAAAGTGGATATGTGGGTACCAAATCTCGAACACATCTTAAAAAATGAAAGAAAGATATCTTTACTCTTGCACCACACCATCGGTGTCAAAAACCCTATCTAGTTGGTTTCAAACTAGTAATTCTTAGAAAAGTTCGGAAATTACTCGCTGCAAATCGTCCATTCAGTAACTCCGATAAGCTGGGCATGAAAAGCCTTCTGTACATCCTTTCGGTTTAAGTACTTCGTTGTTTCATCCTCCACACAGACATCAATCTTTACTGTCTCTTGCTGTAAATGTAACACGAAATTAGTCCGGGTAAAACATGACAAACTACAAGAACATAGAAAACAGAAAGCTTCAAAGCATATAGCGATTTTATAAAGAAAAAAAGAAGATTGTGAAACAAAATCCTTACCAGTTGATTAAGCTTATGGGCTTGAGCAAAAACCGATGACAAACAAATATCGAGAGTAACGTCGTATGCATCGATGAATTTACTTATTTCTCTGGAAGCTGTTCTCCATACTTGAGAGCAAACAGGGCTGACACTGCCACTGATTTGAACCTGTCTTCTGTATGTGGAATAATTACACGCCAATGTGGTACTTTCATAAGTTGAATCTGATATCAATCCGTGAGACCAAAAGAACTCGGAGCGTGAATTGAAATCGGTGTTGAATTCCAGAAGAGGATTGCCTATCTGGGTTCACCACAATTCAAGCATACATACTTCAGCGGCTCAATCTTACTTGAATGTAGGGGAAAAAAAGAAAAACGAAAAACGAAACCGAAATCGAAAGAGAAAGAGAAAGAAAGTTTTTATCGCTTACTGCTATTCCTTTAAGATTGAAGTTGACTTTTGATTCAACTATAAGTTGTGCAAGCTGTGGAACATAGTGCCCTGGTGAAAAAGGTTACAAAATTTGATAAATGTAACTCATACATCATCCATTTAATATAGAATATAGATCATTTTCAACGGTCCAACAATTACCTCCATAGCTCTCTCCCGAGATGAAAAAATCCTGGGCTTTGTCCTCCGGGAATTCAAGGAACCAGCGCCGGAGGAACTCAAGATTATCTTTTGCTGAAAGCAACAAACCCAAGATCAAAATTTAGGGGGGGGTAAAAAAAAAAAAAAACAGAAGTTAAAGTTCATAGGCTCATAAGTCTGCCTATATAGCAACCTAATGAAGTTCCGTTAGGACGAGCAATTATGCTAGTTCAGTTCAGAGGATTAAATCTTAATATAAAACAGAAATTTCCAATCCAAGTTAAGTACACAAATTAGTGTTCAACATAGTAGTTTCAAGTAAATTACCAGTCTTCTCATCATTCGCTTCGATGTAGTATGATTTATTTTTCGAGTAGGAAAAACCGACTCCTGCAGGTGACTCCAGGTATATCATGTTTGCCCCTGCAAGAAGAAATCTCTTAAACAATTGTTTGCTAACTTTAGCATTGACCAAAAAAAAAAATGTTGCAAAAAAATATATAATTAATAATTACCTTTATTCCAGCTATAACCATTCTTGAGAAGAATGTTACCACTTGGTTTAAAGGGTCCATGTTCACAGAAAGCCCCAGCTCCAACGGAAGAACAACCAGGCCCTTCAAAAAACCAAAACGAATCATCACACGAATCCCACTAGAAATTAGTACGAGTTGGTTTTACTGTCGTAACTATGACGGAGAAATTCGCAGATGTTAATGGAACAATATGTACTTCTATTATCTTTTCAATTTGTCCAAGCGGGATCCGAAGTATCTGCCTGATAAAATCAAATTACAAAAAGTTAAAAAACTGACCTCCATTTAGCCAGAGAACAAGAGGCTTTGAAGCAGGGTTGGTTTCGGCTTCAACAAAGTAGTAAAAGAGTGATCTCTTTTGGCTTTCATCCACAGTTATATAGCCCGAAAACTGTTGGAAACTGACTTTTGGTTGTCCTGGCAAACTGGTGATTTTAGCAGCTTCTGAAATGGAGTTCCATGTTATCAATATTTGGATAAGAATTACTGCCTGAAATCTCATAATGTGAAAGACAGAAAGAAGAAGCAAAAAGTTGGAATGGCCAGAATATAAGCTCTTTGAGACAATTGAATATATCTTATGATTCTCGGACAAATATAATATGATTCTCGGACAAATACATCATTATATATATATGTAATATATATACAAATATATATATATATATATATATATATATATTTCTGGATTCCAGCCTTTTATTTTGGACGTATTGTGGCAAGGCAATTATTTGATTATTTTAGTGGTGACATTTGATTATGGTCACTTGTGAGGTGGGACTTAATTGGACAATTTCATCATCAAAGGGAAGACTAAATTGTGAAGAAGTTTCACATAGAAGTTCACGAATTAGTATTATATAAGTGTATTAATTTGAATTTTAGCTTCTGTTTTATCCATTTTGAAGACTTTTATTAGTGGAAACTCTTATGTGGAATGTGATTTTTATCCTTATATTACGACAAGATGTTGTTTTCCAGCTATGAGACAAAACTTCACCGCAAGTGGGGCACTATGGCATTGGAAAATCCTACCCCAGCATCATAGTCTATTCACATGCATTATTTCAACTTAGGTACTTGGAACAAAAACAAAAAGTTGATTTTTACTATAGGATATGGGGAAAAAAAATGAAAAAATAAAAAATAAAAAAAGAAATCTATCATCTAAGTTTTGTTTTCCGCCTGTTAAATTTATGTCAGGTATGATTTTTACAATTTTTAATTTTTTAATGTGATTTTATCAGATTAAATATAATTATATCAGATTTAATGATCTAAAACATACAATTATATCAGATTTAATGATCTAAAACATACGGATCAGAAACATAAATTATTGATATTATTGATATGAGATTTTACCCTAAAATGGATTCCAAACTATCCATCATATCCACCATTGGGTCTGTGCTTGAGTTCTTGGATGGACATTTCAACCTTTTTTCTCAAGTTCTTTGAGATCATAATATTTTTATGACTTTTTCGAACTCTGAGACGAATATATTTAATTGTCATTTTTCTTTTTTTGGAATTGCAGCTTTTGCTTTTGGACTGCTGTTGTATGTCAATTATATGATTACTTTAGTCATGACACGTGATTATGGTCACCATCACCTGTAGGTGATTTTATTAAGTCTACTGTTTTCTTTATACAAGGGAACAACTTGTGAACAAGTCACATTTACAGAAAAGAATAAAAACAAAAAAATTAAAAAGTCACATAGATGTTTGCAAATTATTATTGAATCCGTTTCTTAATTTGACTTTTAAGATTCTACTTTATCCCTTTTTTAAAGATCAACGGCTCTTTGCATATATTCTTATAGTATCTCTATTAACCAAAAAAAAGAAAAATACACAAGTCATATGAATATTTTTTTTTTATTAATTGAATAATGCTTGTATTCCACAGATGTGATATAACTTGCTTAATTTTTTTCCAAGGCTGGTGAGAAATTCTGATTCTTCCACAGTTCATTGGTTGAACTTTTATGATTCACGTGATAAAGAATAGTAGAATTTAACTTATGAAAATTTTTTGCATGAGTTTTTAATGGAGAAAAAAAAAATCATTACAAATTGCTGGATTTCTTATACTTTTTGATAACGGAATGTCTTTGTTCCTTTGTTCTTCTTCTTTAGTGATGTGTCAGTTTCATGCTTTATCTCGCTACTTTATAATCGTAATTGGACTTGAAGTTTGTTTGATCAGTCTATTTTTTAAATTAAAAAAATTGAAAAAATTATTTAAATTATCACATTTTTTTTAATCTATTAATCAATATAATACAAACTCCCTCATCTTTATCAACATGACACAAACTTTAATTTATTTTAGTTTAATTTTGTATCTTATTGATATAATATTACTTTTTTACATTATGTTTATACAATAATATTTAAATTTATATTATTCAGATACTTTTCCCAACAAAATTAAATTTGTTTTTTTTTTTTTTTCTGTTTTTATCCCTGGCTATGAAAATTTTCAAGGTAATGAAACAAAAGTAAGATAACACTAGCCTGTGTTTAGTAAGGAGGAAAGAAGAAAACAAGATGAAAAGGAAAAATAGAAGAGAGAGAAAATAAAAAGGGGAAGTAACAAAATAATACAAATTTGGATACAACTTTACAAATATAACACCAAATTTTGTCACTTAACCAATATAGCACAAAAATAGTTCTAGTCAAAGATCAACCTACAAAATCAAAGGTAAACCTAACATGTTTTACCCAAATTGCTCTTATTATTTAAAAAATCTACTATAATAACACATTATTTTTGAATATTCTACTAATTATTTTCAATTTTCAATATGAATGGCCAGATATCTCCGGCTTCGACCACATGCACCGATACACTCTAATAAAGTATAATCCATACCCTACTAGAATATTTTGGATATTATATTAGAATAAGTTTTTAACATGATGGTCGAATGTCTCCGGCTCTTATTGCCGGTGCCGGACTTCGACGCCGACCGCCAATGTTGGTCACTGGCATACTTTAGTAAAGTATAATGCATACTTGAATATTTTAGATATTCTACTAGAATATTTTCAGTTTTCAACATGGATGACTAGATGTCTCCGGCGCCGACCGTCGATGTCGGTTGCTGGCATACTCTAGGTTGCCTGCATACTCTAGTAAAGTATAGTTCATACTCTAGTAGAGTTTAGTATATACTCTATTAGAATATTTTAAGTTTTCAATATGAATGACCGGATATCTCCGGCTCTGACAGCCAGTGCCAGTCATCGGAGTATATACTCTACTAGAATATAGTTCATACTCTAGTAGAGTATAGTGTATATTCTACTATAATATTTTAAATTTTCAACATGGATGACCAGAAGTCTCCTTCTCCGACTGTCAGTGCCGGTTGCCAGAATACTCTAGTAGAGTATAGTGCATACTCTACTATAATATTTTACAACATTGATGGCCAGATGTATCATGCTCCGGCTGCCGACATCGGCCACTGGAATACTTTAGTAGTGGCCGCCAGAATACTCTAATAGAGTATAGTCCATATTCTAGTAGAGTATAGTGCATACTCTACTAGAATATTTTAAGTATTCAACATGAATGGCTGGATGTCTCCGGCTCCAGTCGCCGACACCGGTCACCGAAATGCTCTAGTAGAGTATGACTAGAATATTTTAAGTTTTCAACATTAATGATCTTTACTAGAATATTTTAAGTTTTCAACATCGATGTTTTCAAGAATCCATGTTATGCTCTACCAGAATTCTGCATGAGTAAACTACTTATTCTACAAGAATCTCAGTTATACTCTACCAGAATTCTGCAAGAATCCTTATTATACTCTATCAGAATTCTGCAAGAATCCCTGTTATACTCTACTAGAATTTTGCAATAGTAAACTACTTATTCTACAAAAATCCTAGATATACTCTACCAGAATTCAATATATATTCTGCAAGAACTCAATCAGAAATCAAAATATACAAGAATCCAAGTTACATTGAAAATAACTTGGTTTGTAATAACATGAATAGATATCAAATAACTTGGTCTGAAATAACTGTAATAGAGGTCACTGGAATACTCTAGTAAAATATAGTCCATATTCTAGTAGAGTATAGTGCAAACTCTACTAGAATATTTTAAGTTTTCAACATAGATGACCGGATTTCTTATGCTCTGGCCACCGGAATACTCTACTCTAGTAGAGTATAATCATAGTCTAAAAGAGTATAGTTCATATTTTAGTACCTACATAACACAAACTTGAACATCACTTTACCAACATAACACAAAATTTTCTCAAATAAGGGAAAGCACCTAACTATCACCAACTTGAACACCACTTTATCAACAGAATCGAATCACAAAAACTGAAACTCACAATCAACAAACAAAGATACTTATGCATTTTCACAAACAGTTAGCATATATTATCCTCAAGAGGTCGATGTAATTTACAACTTTCCATGAATTTTCAAAGCCAAATATTCCACAAATTCTTAACAATTGGACAAAAATGGATTGATGTAAGCATGAAAATATTAATCAATTAGAATCCAAAACGAAATCCTGATCAACAACAGCCCCAATTGGTCATCCTTCTCATGAATTTCCGATCAACCAGACAGAAACTTCCAAACGGAGAATCCAAAAACAATAAATCCGGATTCTTATCCATTGAAAATTTACCAATGTCGACGAAGCAATCATTCATATGTCAAACAAGATTTTTGTATAATCAACAACCACTATAAACAACACATCTCATTCGATAGAAATGATAAGAAAAATCACTCAAACCTATACATAAAAGCAGTCATATCTCTAGCGATGAACATGGCGTGAATCCCAAAAAATCTACAAATAGATCATACTTGCAAATGAAACACGCGTAGAATAACAAAAATCAACCAACTCTATACGCAATTCAGCAAAAACACCAATTATATACACAAAGTTAACTTTTCAGTCAAAATAATAGAAATATATTAGATTCGATATTATATGAACAAATTCGAACTCCTATTACTTCGACTCAAATCTCCCCAAAGGCATACCTGAACCACTAATTAAAGAAGAAGAATATATTACCTTTACAAAATCATATCTGTCGAGTTAAAGGAGAGCAAAGATGGATCTGTCGGCACGAAGAAGTTCGTCTCAGTCCCATACGTCAACATCTTCCCCCTCTCAACCGGCATGGTCGCACCACGTGGATCCGTCGCCGCTGGATCTCTAGAGGCGTCTCACTCATCCAGACAACCAACCGCCAAATCGGCTCCCCATGTCGATCTATCGTCCTCCGCTGTCGGATCTACGGCTAGATCGCGCGAACAAATCTCGAACGACTCGACGCCTGGTTCTCCTCGTCGCCGTCTTCCTCGGGAGCTTGCCGAAGACGTGAAGATTCGTGACGAAGCCAATAAAGCAAAACCTCATACCGAGACCAGATCCACCGCCGGCGCCGCGTGCGAGATCTGTGCAAAGACGCCGAGGATCTCTTTGGGGAGATCTGTCCGACTCCGGCACCGGACATCAACGCCATGGATCTCCTTGCGAGATCCTCCACGACTCACCTCATCGACGTCCACCTGAATCTTTGCTCGCACCAACTCCGACCCGATCTATGACCGGAGCCGTCGCAAGCTCCGCGTTCTTAGCCGCCTTCGCGCGAGTTCTGGCGGATGGGAGAGAGTGGGGGAGAGAGAGATCGAAGAGAGCGCATATGAGAGAGAGAGAGAGAGAGAGAGACAGAGACAGAGACAGAGACAGAGAGTGAGATGGACTTTTTGTATATATAGACCAAAAAGGAATCACCATTGCAGATTTAACCTCCGTTATAATAACATTTTTATATTTATTTTTTTTAATTCAATTTTTAAACAAATAGACCAAAAAGTCCTTCAACTATCTTCAATTAAAAAAAAAAAAAAAACCCATAGATCGAGGGGCGCCAAAGGAAGTCAGAAGACAGTCAAACTAAACTAAACTACCCAAGCCTCCCTCCCTCCCTCCCTCCCTCGAACTTCTATCTCCCTCAAACTAAACTAAACTCAGTCTCTCCCATCTCTCTCTCTCTCTCTCTCTATCTCTCTCACTCTGTCCCTAGCTTCCCCCTCGCTTGCCTTCTCTGTCAAAACCCCCCACTCCCTCGCCGAAATCCGAAAGAAACCCAAGCCCCTCGCTTGCCTTCGCTGTAAAAAATCCTCCTCGCTTGCCTTCTCTGTCTCCTCCCTCCCTCCCCCTCGCTTGCCTTCTCTGTCAAAACCCCCAACTCCCTCGCTGAAATCCGAAAGAAACCCAAGCCCCCCACCTTCTCAGATCCTCGCCAAACCCCCCTCCTCGTCGAACCCAAGCCCCCCACTGAAGCTCAAAAAGAAAGCCCCCCCCCCCCCCCCCCCACTGCTCCGGAGCTCATTGGTGTAGCCAACCCAAAAAGATCCTTCTACTTACTCGTCGTTCATTAAGGTAAGTCCCAAAAAGATCTTCTTTTTTTTTTTTTTTCCTTCCCTCTGTCTCTCTTCTGTGCTCTAGAGCGCTAGATGAGGAAATTTTTTTTTTTTTTACTTTTTGATTTTCTGATTTTCTTGTTGAAGATTGAGACTAGATTATTGGATTAAACAATTATCTTCTTCTGAAGTAGGGGCCGATACATGGAGCCACCTAACTCTTATATGGTAAAGACAAAAAAGTAGAGTTGGAATAATTAGCCTTTGTTTGCGAAAAATTGGCATTGTTGAAACAGCTCACGGTCTCTTCGCGGGCAAATTCAACACTCATAATTAAGTTGTGAAGCTTAATTAACATTGATCCTTTTTTTTTCCCTTATAATTTCATTAAAGATAAACTAAGATTTCGCGACGGTGCCGACGACGCTGTCCTTGTCGTGGGAGAATAACCACCATGAAATCCACCTGTTTAAAGTAGCGTAGATGTGCATCCATTGTTCCACTGACAGCTTCCAAAAATTCAAACCTCTTTTTTGCTTCTACATTAGAAAGAGCGGTTACCTGGAAGGAAATGATCAAAATTACAATGACTTTGTTGTTTTCTTTCTTAATCTACGACAATGACTTTGTAGACCTTGTTAGACATTTTTAGATGCTTTTCTTACCCATATGTTTAAGCTTTTCTTGAGATCATAATAAAAGGAGAGTTTATGGATTGCTATAGACTATGAGCTTCTGAAAGATGGCAAGAGCTGCTGCAGCATTGCAGCTAAAACATGTTTTGAACTTGTTGTAAGATGCTATACTTCTTCACGATCTCAAGTTAAGATATTTCTGCAATCCCAAATGTATGGAATTGGTAATTTTGCAGTTCAAACATAACATTCAAAACACGCTTTAGTTCAAAGGAACGAGTACGGGTGTTCTTGGCTAGTACTATTTTTACTCTACTCTCGTCTTCCATTGCTGCATAGTTGTTGATTACATGATTATGTCATTTTCTCAATCTTTTATTGCCTAATGTGCAATATGGCAACGTTTTTTATTTTTCAATAAGAAAGATGAAAATGGTAGCAAATACTTTTTTTTTTCTTGGATATTAATTCATATAAAACACTTTACATATCTTACAAAATTTATACGATCACAATTTCATTTTGGTATCACTTCACGAAACTGAAAATTATGTGTTATTCCAAAAGTTCGCATCTTCATACTATGTTCAATTAGCATGTCATAGTTCAATACAGAGAAATATGTGTACTTAAATTTGTTTTATCATTTTCGTTTCTAGCTATGGCACGAAGCCGGATGTCATCAGAGATGGACTCAGAAAATGACTCTGAAGGAGTCAGTAGGACCAATTCCCAACCGGATGGCAACACGTCACCTCAATCGACGTCAGTCTCAATTCCAAGGGTAAGTTATCATTGGAAGATAAAGCAGTCAAAGTTTTTATTTTTTTCTTTTTTTTTTTTGCACGTTCAAAACAATTACATTAGTTAACAAGATAAAGCAATCACAACCATGCACTTTTGCTTTATGTAAATGTAGGTTTTGGATCTCCCATTACCCAATTTGAAATTGAATGTGGATGAAGCCAATTTCAAATGTAAAATTACCATCAAAAACTTATTGAAGTATGCCGTCGATACTGTGACCGAAGCCTTACAGGATCACCCTAATGGCATAGAGTGGTTTAAGAAGTCCCAATTTGGCCACCTATTTGATATCACAGACCACATCGAAATAACGTTAACCCCATTATGGATGTTACTGTCCCGAGCAGTGGTTACACAAAAGAAATACGAAATGTGGTTCGTTTTGAATGGCATCCCCATTAGGTACTCGCTCATGGAGCATGCTCTTATAAGTGGACTTAATTGTTCTGCTTATCCCGAATATCCTAGTCGTACAAGAGATGAATTTAGAAGAAGGGTCTTTCGTGGAATGAAAAAAATATCGCAGAATGATGTTAAGAAATCCTTGGAAGGTATGGTCATCCCTCCCGAGGAGATTGAGAGCGATAAAAGGAGGCGCACTAAAGAAATCAGAGATAGAGAAAAAGAGAGATCGATCCTTATAAATGATAAGTTGAAGTTGGCTGTCCTCTACTTTTTGTGTGCGGTCCTCCGTGGTCCAGAAAAAGCCAATCACCAAATTGATGACAACCTCATTAAAATGATTGAAGACCTGGATTGGTGTGCTAATTACCCGTGGGGAAGAAAGACATACCAATTTTTGATGACCCAGGTCCAGAAGTTAGACATCGGAGCAAAATGTAAAGACGCTCGTGAGAAGTTGGCAAGATGGCATAATCATGCGTTTATACTACCATTGATGGTATGTAAATTTTGTTTTATTGTTGATTCTTATGCTTCATTCGTTTTAAAATGTTTGCAATCTAATATTTGTTATTGCTCATTATTATAGCTTCTACCATTCGAGTGTATTCCTGCCCTGATCCCAACGTATGCTGAGATTAGAGAAGATGTGCAAGGACCGGTGCCAAGAATTTGTCGATGGAAAACAAAGTTTCATCGACGACAAGCTCCGTCTTTGGATCAAATTCTTCATGCAGTTGGGGAAAGCACGGTTAGTCTTTTGTTTTGTTTTATTTTATATTATGTACATACGTCTTTATTCCTCGGTTACTAATATGAAGTTCCTAAATTACAGAACATAAATAGTATACTTGTCCCAACCTTGGCGGAGGAGAAAGCCAACCACATGATTGGGTTTGTTCCTTATGATGATGATTCTGACGTCATTGTGGACAATTGGGCAAACATTCTAAGGTCGGGTAGAAGCATATTATGGGAGGAGTTATTATCTGCTGATCTAGAAGGCCGACGCAACTTCCTTAATGGTGGAACTGAGAGAGTTCAAGGAAGAGATAGAGAGAATCCTGAAGATATCATACATGAGCAGCATACAAGTCAAGAGGGCGCCACTGCAGCAGAGCAAACCAGGTATCTGCCGTCAACCCCTACTGTCAACGAGTCTATACCTCCACAAGCTGACAATTCAATGGTGCTACGTGAGCTTCAAGCTCTAAAGCAAACAATGGAGAAGATGTCGCAAACAATAGAGAAGATGTCCACCGACCATGAATCTCGGCTTTTACAATTCGAGAGATTGATAACCGAGAATAATAATCGCGTTGATATGCTGACTAATATTGTGTCAAGACTTGTTCAGCAACAATCAGAGACTTGGAAAGGTGGAGATCGAGGTGAGAGCAGTGGAGGTATAGGTGAGAATAGTAGTGGTGCTGATGTTAGGCTTAATGCCGGTGGTGATATTGAGGCTCATGATGATATATATGCACCGACAGATGTTGGTTTTGGAACTGAAATCAGTGCAGAAAGAGACATGGAAGATTCTCCCCTCAATGAAATCTTTTATCAGACTCCGACTTGTTCGAGTGATAAGGATTGCGAGGAAGATATTTTAGATGTTGGGCAACAAAAGAAACGACCAAAAAGACATCTAAAGAAGTCAAAATATAAGAGAACTCCATACACCGACCTTGGTCCAAGGAAGATGATGATTCGTAAAGGATCGATAAAAGAATTCGATCCATTGCACCTACCGGACGATATGCGAAAATCATTCGAGTACTACAAGAATTCAGTTCCGAAGCCCCCATTTACTTCAGGTCTTGGGATAACAAGAGCGTGGGACTTCTTTGATCAGATATTAACCGAGCACTTTTGGCTTTTAAGCGATGTAAGTGATTCTCTACTAAATAACGCTATATCTAAGCTTGTTTTTTTTTTTTTTTTTTTATTTGGATTTCTTTTATGTCTAACATTTTTGACTCATACTACAACTTTTTTTTTGTAGCACATTGAAGAAGCAATGTACGGAATCAGGAAAAAACAATCCAAGTATCGAGATGTCATCAATCAAGACGTCGTCATTTTGGATGATATCTTCAGCCAATTATTGGTGATGAATGCCAATGAAGATGGTGTCATATATGACGCTTTGATGACATACGTGAAAGGGGACAACCTGAAGATGGGGAAATGTTGGAATGGTGCGAAGGCACTTTACTTCCCGTATAATCTATACGACATATCGGACACCAACGTCGCCGAAAAAGAACGAGGAAAACATTGGGTTTCGGTGAAGGTTGATTTGATAATTGCAGAACTGGTGGTTTTGATTGCAGTTGGAAATTCACCGAAAAAGTAAAGCTCGATAGATTTATGGAGCCCGTGCAGAAGATGATTCCGTTACTGCTTCAAAAATCCGGATATTTCAGCCACCTAAATCCTTCACCATGGCCCTATAGGCGTCCGATCAACCATCCGCAGAACGAAAAATCGTAAGTGTAATTCAAATGTTTTAATTTTTTGGCTCTTTTGTCATTTATAACTACAAAACACTAACAAATATTTTGTTTAACACAGGGGAGATTGTGCCGTATATGCCATCAAATATATCGAGTTCGATATGCAGGGGCAGAATTTTGAGTCAATAAATGATGCGACGATCAAATTTTTTAGAGAGAAGATGGCAATTAATATTTATCATAACGATTGGGTTCCTTAAACACTAGGAAGACTTTTGTGTATAAACAAACATTTTCTATTTTGTCAAATTTTTCTGATACACCATTCGTTCATGATATTCCAGGCATTTAACAAAGCATTTCTTTAGTCATTAATGATTTCATTCATACGGCATATGAAAATTGATAAACACCAAATAAAAAAACGAACGAACAAACAAACAATCAAACAACCAAAAACAGCAAAACAAGCGAGCAAAAATTATATACTATATATATATCCATCAGTATTATCTCTCAATTTCATTCATTTTTTTTTTTGACAAATTTTATAAGTAGGCAATTTCAGTGGTTACACAAAAGAAATACGAAATACGGAAATCCGGTCCGGACCAGCGAGCAAAGTTGCTCGCTGTTTTTCCGGACCGGTCCGGACCGGTCCCGGTCCGGCCGGTCCGGAAAATCCGGTCCGGACCAACGAGCAATTTTGCTCGCTGTTTTTCCGGACCGGTACGGACCGGGACCGGTTCGGCCGGTCCGGAAAATCCGGTCCGGACCAGCGAGCAAAGTTGCTCGCGGTTTTTCCGGACAGGTCCGGACCGGTCCCGGTCAGGCCGGTCCGGAAAATCCGGTCCGAACCAGCGAGCAATTTTGCTCGCTGTTTTTTCCGGACCGGTCCGGACCGGGACCGGTCCGGCCGGTCCAGAAAATCCGGTCCGGACCTGGGAGCAAAGTTGCTCGCTGTTTTTCCGGACCGGTCCCGGTCAGGCCGGTCCGGAAAATCCGGTCAGGACCAGCGAGCAAAGTTGCTCGCTGTTTTTCCGGACCGGTCCGGACCGGTCCCGGTCCGGCCGGTCCGGAAAATCCGGTCCGGACCAGCGAGCAATTTTGCTCGCTGTTTTTCCGGACCGGTCCGGCCGGTCTGGAAAATCCGGTCCGGACCAGCGAGCAAAGTTGCTCGCTGGTTTTTCAGACCGGCCTGACCGGTCCCGGTCAGGCCGGACCGGTCGCTGGTCCCAGCGCGCGCGCAGCGCCCAGCGCGCGAGCAACGCCCAGCGCTGGGCGCGCGCGTGGCGCTGCGCGCGGGCCCGGTCCGGCCTGATCGAGGCTGGTCAAACTGGACCGCGCGCGCCCAGCGCTAGGCGCTGCGCGCGCGCTGGGACCAGCGCCTAGCGCCCGGTCCGGCTTGACCGAGGCTCGTCAGGCTGGACAGCGCGCGCCCAGCGCTGGGCGCTGCGCGCGCGCTGGGACCAGCGCCCGGTCCAGCCTGACCGAGGCTGGACCGCGCGCGCCCAGCGCTAGGCGTTGCGCGCGCGCTGGGACCATCGCCCAACGCCGGGTCCGACCTGACCGAGGCTGGTCAGGCTGGACCGCGCGCGCCCAGCGCTGGGCGTTGCGCGCGCTGGGACCAACGCCCAGCGCCGGGTCCGGCCTGACCGAGGCTGGTCAGGCTGGACCGCGCGGGCCCAGCGCTGGGCGTTGCGCGCGCGCTGGGCGCTGCGCGCCCGCTGGGACCAGCGCCCAGCGCTCGGTCCAGCCTGACCAGCCTCGGTCAGGCCGGACCGGTTTCTTCGGACCAGCATGACCGAGGTCGGTCAGGCCGGTCCGGAAAACCCGCGAGCAAAAAATTGCTCGCTGGCCCGCCGGACCGGCCTGCCCGGCCCTGGTCTGGCCGGACCGGTTTCTCCGGACCGGCCGGACCGTGATCGGGCAGGCCGGTCCGGAAAACCAGGGAGCTATTTTTCTCGCTGGCCCATCGGACCGGCCTGACCGGGACCGGTCAGCCCGGTCCGATCCGGACCATTTAATCTGGCCCGGCTTGACCGGGGCCGATCAGGCCGGTCCAATCCGGACCGTTTTTTTTAGACCGGCTTGACCGGTCCCGGTCAGGACGGTCCGGAAACACAAAAGTTTTGTTGATAAAAAAATAAAGTTGAACACGCCAGTCCGGAGAACCCTAAAGTTGTGTGGAAAAAAAAAAACAAAAACAAAATTAAACACGCCGGTCCGGTGAAAATTTTCCAGACCGGCATGACTGGCGACTCCTTATCTTTTTTGCTAACTAAACTAAATGATAAATAGAAAAATAAAAAATTTAATTAAAATGAAAGATAAGAAAAATAACTAAAAATATAATTTTTCGGATCGGCATGACCGTCGACTTTTTGAATACTTGAACGGTCAATATTTTTGTTTTCGTCTTAACTCTTATCTTTGCTAACTAAAAATAACTAATAAGTGAATATAATATTAATAAACATAACGAATCTAATGGCTATAACTAATATTAATTCCTTTTTTTAATAATTAAATTTAGAATTAAATTATCTCGAATATTATTATAATGTAAAATCTTAATAATGTAATTAATATGAATTAATTATATATTCTATATATATCGAATACTAGAATAAGATTGTACTTTACTTAGTAAGTTATAATAATTTAATTAGTAGATTCTCTTTAAACTTCTAAATACATAAGATGTAATATTAGAATAAGGTGTTGTGATCAAAAAAATAAAGTTGTTACGTTACGACCAATAAGATCGTTCGTCGTTGCGTTAAATTAATCAGTGATTTAAACGTCGTCTCAATTGTGCTTAATTACCATTCAGATAAATGATTAATCATTTTAGAAAAGAAGTGACATTTTAACTAATTTTTGTGAATTGATATCAAAAAGTCATAAAGTCATAAGTAATTTTTTTAATTTATACTACGTCATACTAGGTAAGCCGGTCCGGACTACCCAAAAAAGTGTTGGTGATTAAAAAAAAAAAAAACAAAGTTAAACACGATGGTCCGGATAAAATTTTCATGACCCGGCATGAGCGATTAGGCCGGTCATGCCGGTCCGGTCCGGAATACTCAAAGGTGTGTTTATTAAAAAAAAAAAAAAAAAACAGGTTAAAAACGCCGGTCCGGAATACTCAAAAGTTGTGTTGATTTAAAAAAAAAAAAAAAAAAAAAAAAAAAGTTAAACACGCCGGTCCGGAAAAATTTTATCCGGACACTAACTTTGTTTTATCCGGACCGGCGTGTTTAACTTTGTTTTTTTTTTTTTTTAATAAACACACCTTTTGAGTATTTAGGACCGGCATGACCGGCCCTAACCGCTCATGCCGGGCTGGAAAAATTTTATCCGGACCATCGTGTTCAACTTTGTTTTTTTTTTTTTTAATCGACACACTTTTTGTGTTTCCAGACCGTCCTGACCGGAACCGGTCAAGCCAGTCCAGAAAAAAAGGTCCGGATCGGACCGGCCTGACCGGTCCCGGTCAGGCCGGGCCAGAAAACACGGTCCAGATCGGACCGGCCTGACCGGATCCGGTCAGGCCGGTCCAGAAAACACGGTCCGGATCGGACCGTCCTGACCGGGACGGGTCAGGCCAGGCCAGAAAACACGGTCCGGATCGGACCGGCATGACCGGATCCGGTCAAGTCGGTCCAGAAAACACGGTCCGGATGGGACCGGCCTAACCGGGACCAAAAAAAACTCGGTCCGGATTGGACCGGCCTGACCAGCGAGCAATTTTGCTAACATTTTTTTCCGGACCGGCCTGACCAGTATCGGTCCGGCCGGTCCGGAAAACCCGGTTTGGTCCATCGAGCAATTTTGCTAACATTTTTTTCCGGACCGGCCTGACCGGTATCGGTCCGGCCGGTCCGAAAAACCCGGTTTGGTCCATCGAGCAATTTTGCTATCATTTTTTTTCCGGACCGGCCTGACCGGTATCGGTCCGGCCGGTCCGGAAAACCCGGTTTGGTCCATCGAGCAATTTTGCTAACATTTTTTTTCCGGACCGGCCTGACCGGTATCGGTCCGGCCGGTCCGGAAAACCCGGTTTGGTCCATCGAGCAATTTTGAAATTTTTTTTTTTGTTGGTTTTTTTGTTTGTATTTATCAATTTTCGTGATAATAAATATTACTTACTGATCCGGAAAACTAGAAAAGTATTTCTTTGGTGTGGTGAACGAAAAAACAAAAAAGATAACTCTGGTCCGGAGAAACATTTTCCGGACTGGCATGACCGGCAAAAACATGTTGACTTATTTTAATGAAACACCAACACTAAGGATCCTGTAAAAAACAATTAAAATGATTTCAGCTATTATAATATCCAAAATTCAGTTCATCACTACAAACATAATTCAACTACTAATATAAGAGATGTAGTCCAAAATCTTTAGTAAAAGTTAAAAATAAAACCACGATCATACAACATGAAAATCTACTTCGATCAAATATATTCAAATGGGGGTTGTAAATTCTGAGTTCTCATGAGAAGATTCTTGACATGATCGCTTATTTTTGCCTTTCCGATGTTCTCCAATAGAAGGAAATCTGGTTTGTTGAAGCCTCCCACGTTTTTTTGTGAAATCAGGAGGCAATATCTTCTCACTCCTTATGTCATCCGGGATAACCCACTCTGATGAGCTCGGGACTGGATAAATGGTTTGGACATAAGCCAATGCCCATATCTCCTTTAGATAGTATTTTGAGCATAAATCATGCATTTTATCCTTACCCCCTGGGAATGCTGCAAGGGCATGGACACAAGGAATTTTGTCGATATCAAACACTTTACATGTGCAGGTTCCCCTTCCAAGATCAACCAAGAAACTGCCATCCGATCCTGTGACATAATACTCCAGTGTAGTACTGTTTAGTTCTTTCGTAGTCAAGATTGTGGACTCTTTGTATCTTGTATGTAATGTTTTCTCCACCATTGGAGTTAAGTATTGTGATGAAGATCCTAGAGTCGACTCCTTACGATGATTATTGAACCATTCAGAGATTTTCTTTATAATTGAATCAATCAAGGGCAACAAAGGATATGTTCTTGCCTTCTTTAACACACTGTTAATACTCTCGGCACCGTTGGTAGTCAGGATATTGTAACGTGATCCTGTGAAGTGACACCTAGCCCATTTTCTGACATCTACATGATCATCAAGATATTCTGCGGCGGCAGGATATCTATTCTTTAGGTCATCATAGAGTCGGTTGAACTCGTGCTCAGAGTATGCCGCAGCGACTTTCATGAAAATACTTGCGACGGTATCTTTAATCTTAACCTGACCTATACCCTTTCCGGCTCTAACACGAGATCCTCGGTGAACGCGTGATTTGATATTCTGAGAGAGGTGCCATGCACAAAACCATAGTGAGACTTTTTATATACCTTTTCAACGGCATTGCGGATGCTTTGATGCCTATCGGAAATTATGACCAGCTCTTCGTCATCGGGTATGAGCTCCTCAAGTTTCGTCATGAACCAGTTCCATGAGTTGTCATTCTCCGAGTCAACCACTCCCCAAGCAAGAGGATATTGATGGTAGTTGCCATCTTGGGCCGTGGCGATGATCATTGTTCCCTTGTATTTCGTCTTCAAAAACGTTCCATCAACCGCAATTACCTTTCTCATAGCTTTAAATCCCTCGATGCACGCTCCCAACGCAATGAAAAGGTACTTGAACCTTTGATCTTTGTCTACTTCCAAGTGTGTGACCGTACCGGGATTCATTAACTTTATCATGTGCAAATAGCTAGGAAGAATCTCGAAACTGACCTCTGGTGCACCCCTAACATCACTTGCTGCTTTTCGTTTGCCCCTCCAAGCTTTGAAGTAAGATATTGACACGCCACGATTTTTCATCATGTCTATCACTCTCTTCGGGGTAGGTGTCTCAAGCTGGCCTGGAAACTCCTTTTTTAACATGTCCGAAACTAAATCTGCAGTTGCTTGTCTGTTTCTTTTATCCACCGAACTAGCAGAGCAGGTATGAGTGTTGTAATATGTTCGGAGGGAGAAACGATCTGAGTTCGTGATCCTCACAGCTCGTAATGCCCACTTGCAATCTAGGACTGTACATTTCACCGCAAACAACTTTGTGGTTGACTTGACTATTTTATAATCAAAACAAGCTTTCAACGAAGCATCGATAATCAAATTCTTCACCTCGTTCTTGCTTTCAAATTCCTGACCAACTGCAATTCCCATACCATCATCGAAACTAAAAGACACAGAACTGTCATCTATTGCTAATGGTTCACAATGATCCATGACCGGGTCTACTTCTACGCATGAACGTTGTCGTTTTGGAGTTGGGGCAGATGCCGTTGTCTCCTGATTAGGGCGTTCCTCCAAAGTAGGCACGTCTAAAACATCACCTTCGTGGCCTGGTGCAGAAGCAGCATCATAGACCCTTGGTGGCTCCATGTTAACGTCGAAGTACTCATCTCTAATATTTCCATCATTTTCCACATTGCATCCTCCATCTCCTTCAACTTCAAGACAGTCTTTTTCATTGTTATCACTAATTTCAACATTTTTCATGAGCTCAACGTGCAGCATACTTCTACGGTGTGTCGTTTTACAAAAGTCTAAAAGATAACACTTAGCATCAAAATCATCCAAAATGCTTTTAGGGCCTGACGATATTGTACACAAAGGAATGTAACTTATCTTTAATTCCGTACTTTTTTGGTCCACAGGAAGCCTTTTAGATATGCAGTCAATAACTTCAGAATATTTCACCTTATCCGGATCATCTAATAATACTATGCTCTTGATTTCCTTATTCCTTCTGCACCATTCATATGACCCGTCATTTTTCTCCTTCCATTCTCCATCATATTGAAAATATATGACAATCTCGCTCATTTTTCTTCAAAATAAAAATAAGAAAAACATAATAAATTGTTATGAAAGAATTAAAAACAATTAATGAAAAATCTCCAATTAACGAAAAAATTAATAAAAATATGACTAGTTCACTCGCGGTTTTTTCCGGACCGGCCGGACCGGTCCCGGTCAGGCCGGTCCGGAAAACCCGCGAGTGACTAGTGTTTACGGTTTTTCCGGACCGGCCGGACCGGTCCCGGTCAGGCCGGTCTGGAAAATCGTTAGTGACTAGTGTGCTCGCGGTTTTTCCGGACCGGCCGGTCCGGAAAACCCGCGAGTGACTAGTGTGCTTGCGATTTTTCCGGACCGGCCGGACCGGTCCCGATCAGGCCGGTCTGGAAAATCGCTAGTGACTAGTGTGCTCGCGATTTTTCCGGACCGGCCGGACCGGTCCCGGTCAGGCCGGTCCGGACCGGTCAGGCCGGACCGGTCCCGGTCCGGACCTGTCAGGCCGGTCCGGAAAATCGCTAGTTACTAGTTTGCAAATTTACAGATTTTACAAGCCGAAAATTAGTGAGTAATAGGTTGAATCATTGTTGTTTTTCTATATTAAGCTCCCAAACTATGAATGCCCAACCCTTGAACAACTTCGAAAACGATTTCAATAAAAAAATTTGAGGGTTTGAGATGAACTTACCAAAATTTTAGAGATTTTACGAACTTTTTGTACTCCCTCTCCTCTCCTTGTGGCTGGAAATCGATGCTCGGAATGTGAAAAAGATGCAAGATGCTAAACCGAATATAAGGATGGTCGTTTTGGAGGGGGATGATGGAGATGAAAAATGATGGTAGTTGAGAGGGTGAAGGAGACGTAACTGATGAGAGAGAACAAAGTGGGTTTTTGTTTTTTGTTTTTTTTAACAGCAGTCTTCTTTCTTATTTTATTTTTCCTTTATTTTTATTTTTTTACTTGTAAAAGGGTATTTTGGAGAAAACCAAATATTCATTAATGCATGAGGTTAGTCTTGCAAACTTTTCTCTTTGAGGTCTAGTGATGCAACACTCTCCCCATTTTAATCCCATATCTGCAAAGCCCCCGAGTGAGATACAACAAGAAAATCTGGAAGATGAAGAACATCCCATCAAGGGTAAAAAAATAAAATAAAATAAAAAATCACAATATCAGAAAATAAAAAATGATCAAAAAAAAAATTTTGTGTTAGAGGGAGATTTTGTATTATATTAACGTGAGAATTTATGTTATATTAATCAATAAAATAATATTTAAATTTTTTTTTAATATAAAAAAGAAATATTTTGTTTTTGTTTTTTGATAAGGGAGGAAAGACCTTCTATTGTTTGGTATTACAAGTGAAAATAGAAGGAAAGAAAAAATAAATCATACAATTATTATTTTACCCATAATTTTGATTGTCTTTAAGGATTTTTTTAGTACATAAGGGTTTCAATAATTTTATCAGTTTTTTTTCTCTACTTTTTTCTCCATTTGTGAAGGGATAAAAAATGTGATCCTACGTACTTTTTAATGCTTTATATTTTCCTTTCCATCCAAAAATCACTTCTACCAAACACTATAATTTTTTAATTTTCATCCTAAAATCCCTCCACCTTCTCCTTCCTTCCACTTTTCATCCCTACCAAACATAACATAATTATCCTCATTTCTCATAAGAGAAAATATGATAAATTTTACTTTGTCCTTATGAATTTAGGCTTTATCATAAAATGCTTCATATATTTCAATTTATAATAGTTTTCCCCTTAAACTTTGACGAAATTATACACGTGATATCATGAGTTGGGGGTAATAAGTACAAAATTACAAATTAGTTGACAACACACATGACACTTGTTATCCTTAATAGTTGTGAAATTACGAAGTTATTCTTAAGAGATAGATATAATCAACTTCAATATTTACTCTTTAACCTAACTATAAAGGGTAACTTCCATTAAAAAAATTTAAAAAAAAATTAAATTGAAGGGAAAAGTTTATAAATTAAAACTCATGTGACATTTTATGACAAGTTTAATTTCATTAATAGCACTTGTAGAAATTTTATTATTAAAATAATACTACTTTTTTTTCCCTTCATTACTAGCACTCAAAGCCTTTGATATGTGGGGTTCAGCAGCATTTAATGTATGTCAAATTACGGGTTTACCCTCATCTCCCACCAGTCCAAATATCCCTCTCCCTCGCATGCTCCAAAAATTTTTTTCAAACCAACATCTACAGTGTTTTAGAGAGAGAAACTGAAATCTAGAGAGAGAAAGAGTTGTCACCCATCGGAACCACTCGGAAACCGTCTGAAATCACCACGAAAGCCCTCTATAAATCGCTTGAAAGTCTGTGAACGTTGGAGAATCTTTTAAAACTACCCATGTCGAAACCCACGAAATTGACTGAGAAAAAATTACTCCCGAAAATCTATTTCTATTTTATGAGAGAAAACTTAGATAAATTTCTTTGAAAGTAGATGCATTATTGTAATTAACACTGATACCTTTTGATTTTCTTTCAATTACTACATGAGAACAAGATAAACATGTGCAGATGTTTACAAACGTAGTTGGGAGCCTCTTGCAATTACCTTAGTTTTATTTTTTATTTTGAAGTTTTTAAAGGTGTTTCCTGATGTAGGACCAAGAGACAAGCAAGAAAGAAGTGATAGAATTGAACATATAGAAATAGAACCACTAGAAATCATAGGGACCTTGGGATAGCGAAGAGAGCGTTTTCAAGAGTGAATAAGAACTCAAGAGACAAAAAACCAAAAATCTCAGTGTTTGTTCATGAACCAGGTCTTGATTAAAGTTTGATGATGTGATGTCAACTTTTACCACTAAAGAAGAGAAACATGAAATTTATATACTTTATATATATTTATGTAAGTCGTATCATTTACAAGTGTTGGTCATTTACATAATTACCGGGTGGTCATTTTCATAATGACCGTGCCTTTGTTAGCTTCAATACTAGTGTCGGTCATTTTCATAATTACCGGGTGGTCATTTTCGTAATGACCATAATGACCGTGCCTTTGTTAGCTTCAATACTAGTGTCGGTCATTTTCATAATTACCGGGTGGTCATTTTCATAATGACCGTGTCTTTTTAGCTTTAATATTAGTGTCGGTCATTTTCATAATTACCGGGTGGTCATTTTCATAATGACCGTGTCTTTGTTAGCTTCAATACTAGTGTCGGTCATTTTCATAATTACCGGGTGGTCATTTTCATAATGACCTTACCTTGTTAGCTTCAATATTAGTGTCGGTCATTTTCATAATTACCGGATGGTCATTTTCGTAATGACCGTGCCTTTGTTAGCTTTAATACTAGTGTCGGTCATTTTCATAATTACTAGTGTCGGTCATTTTCATAATTACCGGGTGGTCATTTTCGTAATGACCGTGCCTTTGTTAGCTTCAATACTAGTGTCGGTCATTTTCGTAATGACCGGGTGGTTATTTTCGTAATGACCGGGTGGTCATTTTCGTAATGACCGTGCCTTTGTTAGCTTCAATACTAGTATCGGTCATTTTCGTAATGACCGGGTGGTCATTTTCATAATGATCGTGCATTTGTTAGTTTCATACTAGTCATTAATAAAACATTTTAACTACAATAATAACAATAAATTGCCCGATAAGAGAATAAAAAATGTGAAAAATTTTGTTATCCCAAACATAAAGGAAAAAAAAAAAAAAACAAAAAAAAACAAAATATAGACTTAGAGTGGGCTTTTCTTAAAACACTTTGCAATTATGGTTATTTATATAAATGTCTAAATTAAAAATTTTGATTTAAAAAATATCCATTTTTTCTTTTATTTATATGAATGTCTAAATGAATACTTATAAAAACATATTAACTTTTTATCAAGAATTTGAACTAAACAAATAAAGAATTGATTAGAAAAGAAAAGAAAAAATCTCTAAAAAAAATGTAAAACTAAACAAGTATTCTATAAAAGGAAAAAAAACTATTTATTTGCTTTATTGTAAAGAAAAAAAAGGATCATAACTGATATTAGTTGTATGATACATGAAAAACAATCATTATAATAAATAATTGGTCATTGAAATAAAATTCACAACGAACATTTAAAGAAAAATTAAATAGATATAGTAAAGAAATATTGGAATGCTTTAGAACCTAAAAAAAAAAATCATAATAATATAGTAATTATTATAAAGAAAAAGACATCACAATGATTTAGTAATACCATAAATAAATAAAAAAGCATAACACCTTTGAAAAAAAAAATCTATAGTAATTATTATAAAAAAAATAAACAATTTCATTACACATTTAAACTTTAAAAACTAACTATTAAAACAATACCAATAATAATAAATAAATAAATAAATCATCACAATAACGTTACAACCATATTAAAGAACCTAAATCATACTAAAAAATAGGTTTATAAGAAATCCAAATCATACTTAAGAAATATGTTTATAAAAAACCTTAATTATATGAGTATGTCATCACTATAATAAAGAACTAGTCTTTTAGATAAAGATACAATAATGATGAATAACTAAGGAAAAAAATATAAATCATAACGAAGGAAAATAATATTAAATATAGTAAAATAGTAAAATAAGTACTACAAGTAGTTGTTTTTTTTTTTTTTTTATGGATATTTACATAATATTATTAAAAAATAGACATATTTTGAAATGAGACCCTAAAATAGATTTTTTATGTAATTATTTCTTACAGATATTCGGTATGCTCTCTGTGGCGGAGTCACAATAGCTGCCTCTCCCCCCCCCCCCCATTGGGCTCCTTTTCTTTTATATCCCCATCACAACAAATTTTTTCACTTAAGTCCCTATTTTACCCCCACCCCCATCACAGTAATTGGCCTGAGGGAGCCACATTGGGCCCGAGGGACAGCTGCCTCCTGCCCAATGGGCTCCTTTTCTTTTATATCCCCATCACAACTATATTTCACTTAAGTCCCCCTCACCCCAAAAAAAAAAAAAAAAAAAAAAAAAAAAAAAAAAAAAAAAACAATTGTCCTAAGATTTGACTTTTAAATATAAATTACTTTTTACTTAAAAACCCAAATAAACAAAAAGCCAATTACACTACTATTTAAATTCATATTTTTGGTTTTTGAAGTTGTTTAAATTAGATTACAAAGTTTACATAAGAGGAAAAGAAGAACATAAAATTAAATAATTTTTTAATATAAAATTTAGTTTAATTAACGCCCCCTAAAAAATCTTGCTCCATCATTGACGCTATTAGTTTTTTTTTAATTTTAATTTTTAATTTTTAATTTTTATTTCAATAAAGAGAACTTTTATAGGGCTTAAAGGGGCCAATGACTGTAAGTCTGAAAATTAATTCAGAGATAAATATTGGAATAAATCTGAATAAATTCCTAATTGTTATAAACATTATTAATCATGCATTTATTCCTATTAATCTAAACGTATCTTAGAATAATCATGGAATAATCAACATATTACTTTAATTTAACAAGATAATAACCTAATTCAAAAAAATAAAAATAAAGGGAATATAACATAATCCTCTATATATACTAGTTTTGGGAAGTACAACCAGTAAGTAAAGTAAGAATAAAGGAGAAGCTTTCCAGGAAAAAAAAAAAAAAAGATACAAAAACATAGATACAAAAAATACAGTTCATCGAGATACAAAAACATAGATACAAAAAATAGCTCATTTTGTGTTTGGTTCGTGGTGGTACAAGCCACATTGTTAATACACATAATGAGGCAAAACATTTTGATAGTTCAAATAAAAAAGGAGTAAATGGTTTGTCCCATGTTTGATCAGAAAGTTTGATTTGAGAACTTGTAAGCTCGTATTCATCACTGGTATCGGAAATGTGCTTATCTGATGCAGTTGAAGTGGATTAATTTGGAAATGAGCTGATCTTAGTTGGAGCATAATAAAAGATGGAGTAAATAGTAAATATTGCTATAAGGTGCACCTTATTTTTTATACTTTGTGCTTTTGATGAATACTATGTACTCTTTGTTGGTTGAGAGGGTATCTTGAGCATTCTTGATTACCTAGCATATAAAAGAACAAGGATCATTAGTTTAATCACATATGATGGGCCTTTTACTCTAGAACTAGTTGTAGTCATGTGTCACGCACGTGTTTAATCAATTTGTTAAATACAAAATTAATTATGAGGTATTATTAGAAAATAATTGTTCAAAGAATATTGAGGAGAAAATAATTAAGTAGCAACAAATTGGAGATGAGTTAGCAAATCATGAAGAAAATTAATTAGGTGGTGTTATGAGAAAATAATAATTGAGATGATAAAAAAAAAAGTTAAAGTAAGGACACACTTACAAAAAGTTTACTTCAGTATGGGCAAAAAAAATGAAAAATGAAAAATGAAAAATGATGAAAGAAAGCAAACATAGAATATATCAGCACGTGTATGAAAGTAAACAATAATTTTAAAGAGTAAAAAAAAAATATGTATATAGTTATCAAAATTTTCGTAGAATTTGAGTTAGTATTCAACTAAGACCAAATATTACGAAAAATAGTAGTTAAGAATCTGAGATGGTCATGAAAAAAATAATAATAGTATGCATTTATGTGTGACAAGTGAAGCAGAAAATAAAAATTAGCAACTAAAGGGCAAAAAAAAAAAGGAAGAAAGAAAAGGAGGGAATGACATGTGTCAAAAAGAATGATGAGTTTTTGACTCTTTTATATATCTTAAGATTAAGATACAATTTATTTAATTTTACCAAATTTTAACTGTAATCAACTCAGTTTGAAGAGCATTATAAAGATATTTATTTACCACAAAAAAAGTTAATACAGAATAGAATATATATATATATATATATTTTTTTTTGACAAGCAAAGATAGGTAAATTTTTGGAGTTTATATGAGTTGTAAAAGACCAGCTAAAAAAATGTTTAACAAAAACACTAGAGACTATAATTAACGAATCATGACTTAAGTTTTGAACAAAATGACAGTTTGATTGTGATATAATCATCTTAGTTTTGAGATATAATCCTCAGGGTAGATGCTATATGATAAAGAATACGAAAAGATGATACCTCATTAGCTCATTTGCTGAACAACAAAGTAGTTTTTCTGCAGTGTCACCAAGTAAATTTGCTACTAATGAGCCTGAATTGTCTATTAGTTGGACTTGAAGACGACATCTGTGAGTTTTCAAAAGAAATGGTTAAGTGATAATAAGTACAATGATAAATTAAAAATTAAAATTAAAATTGTGTTTTTAACTTTCCAATTGCCTCATTTTCGTTGCAGAAGCTAAAAGTTAGAAAAACTAAATTGATTCATATTTTAATTATTTAACAAGAGGAAAGTTATACAATATTTGCTCAAATGAGCATTTAACTATCAGTCTTCATTAATTATCAATAACACTCCAACAAGCTACATTCACAGCAAGAATAGTCATTTCCTTTTCATCAAAGTTACATCAAGGACAATATCTTATCATTCACTGCCTCTATGAAATAAGCTTTCACAACAAAATGAAACTCTTTTTTTTTTTATTTTTATAAATAAATTAATCTACAAAAACTAAGGGCAAGCCGTGATTAAAAAATTAAAAAATAATAATAAAAAAAGCCTGTGAATTTATACAGTTTTCCAAGTAGTTCTCTCTATAATGTCAAAAGAAAATTTTCTTGAATATTTTTTTCCTTCTAGGTAGGACCTAGGATATACCCAAGGCAAAGACGATGTTGTGATAACGAAACAAGACCGCAAATGCGCCAAAATACGAACTTAAGTTCAAAAAAGTTGTTATATATAGACTCTTTCAATCATAGTTTTCTATTGTCCTTAACCGTTCCTTTTCACATCTTGCAACATTCTATATCTAGAAGAAGAAGAAGAAAGAAAGAAATAAAGAAATAAACAAAGAAACTTGTCAAAAATTTATCTATAACGTTTGGAAAAGTGAGTTAAAAATGCAAAGTGAAATGTAAAAATGGCACAAAAATGATGGAAGCAACGTAAACACAACCCACTGGGTAGGTCATCCAGTTGATCGGATCTATTGGGAGGTTGATCTGACAGAGACAAAATTTTATGACAATTCCCATGCAATTTAAGAGTATGCATAAAGTCAAAAATAATTTTCATCCTACTTTAGAAAAATGTATCAATATATATTTGAACTAATTTAAAAGTGCCAAAGATTTTCTAAAATATGTGTATGCACAAGCCAACTTCAGTTCACACATTCAAAGAATACACACAAAAACTCTTTGCAAGACTAAAAGATATAAACCTAGTCAACACGGTATTGACCAGTCTTCTTGACTCCAATCCATCTTCAAATGAATTTGATCCAAGAGCTTGATCCTTCTTGAATGTTAACACCACTTCTTGAGTTTAATAATTAATCATGCAAATTAAGCTTTAAATAAAACTCAAGAGAGGCATTAGAACTTTCCAATCAATTGTTTGTTATCATCAAAATTAAAATGAATGAAACCTTTTTGGACCAACATTTTTTACAAGAGTTTTTTTGTTGTGACAAATATCAATCCACGCCTCATTTTTGTGACATGCCCCCTAATTAACCCCTAAAATTCTGACCACTAGTAGTGACTGCTTAGCAAATTAGGGTGGGTGGCGGTTTGGCCACCCAATCTTTAATATATGGCCTATAGTTATCTAATATAGCTAAATGACCTAATTAATCAATTTAAGACATTGATTTTCCATTTTTGCCCTCTTTTTATTCATTCATTTTTTATGCTCTTCAGGTTTCTTCATCTTCTTCTTCACACTCTTCTTCTTCATTCTTCGTTCTTCTTCTCTTGGTTCGAATTTTACATGAAATTTGATTCTTTCTATCTCTTTGTGAAATCTGAAAAGATTTGTTTATTTTTGTTTAGTTTTGAGTTTTAATTAGGTTTTATGAAGAATTATTTGATTATTTATTATGTTTTGGTTGTTTCAATTTCGCTTTGTGGTGTTTTTGACGATTCCCTGAGTTTTCGTTCTTAATTTTGAACAAAGCAAGTAATTGATCCATTTTTTCACATTTTTTTTAGTTGTTTTGTGTTTCTGTTTTGAACAGTAGTTAATCACCGATTAACTCATAGTCAATCCCTGATTGACCATTCCTTTGTTTTTTTTTTTTTAATTTTTTTTTGGTGGTGGTCAAACAATGATTAGCTTTAGTACTGACCAATTTATAGTCAATCACTAATTGATTTTGATCAATCACTGATTGACTCCCAACTTAATTTTCTCAGTTTCCAACAAATTTTGATTAACCTACAATGATCGGAGATTCACGGTGGTAGATCCATATGCAACAAACCAGGAATTCAACTGCAACAAATGACGATTTTTTTTCCAAAATGAAAGCATCTCTAGAAGGTGTTGGCAGAGCATTTTGGGATAGAATACGGGTTTGTTGACAAGGAGGAAGAGAGACTGAGATTGATGGAGATGGTGAGGGAGAAAGGGACATTTTGATAGCAACGAGAGATAGAGGTTGAGGTTGACAGAGATGATAAGCGTGAGTATGACAACCAAAAACAGTGGATAGCACAATGGTGAATGGCGGTAGTAAGGAAGAATGGTGGTGGTGGCTATTGAAAGGAAGATGAAGATGGTGGCTCTGGTATTGTATTTTTGCAGAAGAAAGTTGTGGGAGGAGTTAGGGTTAAGTGAGGTAAATGGGCTTTTGTGTCATTTTAATTATATTAATAAGAAAAAAAGTAATTGGCCCAAATAGTTCTCGAACTCTTTTAAAAGTAACAGTTTGATCTTTGTTTTTTTATTTTGTACCGAGATGACCCTAAACTCTTATTTTTTGACCATTATGATCCTTTCCATCCAAAATCGTTAAATTCTAATAGAATCTTACATAAATCATAATTTTTTATAGTAAAAGAATGAAAGTACCCATTGATTTTCTATTTTCTTACTCATTTACCTTTTCCTTCATTTTTTTTCTTTCTTTCTTTCTTTCTTTTTTTTTTTTTTTTTTAAACTCAAACCACAAAACAAAAAACAAAAAAGCAAAAAAACAAACAAAAGCAAAAGCAAAAAATTAACCCAAACCTAGAACCCATTGTCCCCCCCCTCCTCCGCCGTCGCCAAGCCCGAGCCCGAGCCCGCCTCCTTTGCGTCGCCAAGCCCGAGCCGCCCTCCCCCCCCCTCCGCCATCACCGAGCTCAGCCCTAACCCCCACCTATCAAACTCCAGAGCCCTCTCCCCCCCCCCCCCCCCCCCAGACAAACTCAAAACCCAGCCCGAGCCCTTCCCCCTCCCCTCCCAAACTCAAAACCCAGTCGCCCTGCCTACCGTTGCCGTCGAACACAAGCGCCTCCCTCCCCACCACCTTTGTCGCCGATGAACATAAGCACCACCCCCCACCAAATGGGTTCAAAACCCAAATCCACCCAAAATGAACTCAAACCTCCGCCCCCTCCCTCCTCGCCATCACCGAACTAAAGCTCCCCGCGTCCGACGCCGCCTCACCAAGGTCCGTTCTCTGGGTTTTTTGGATCTGGATTTGGGTTATTATTATTATTATTATTTACGTAGAGTTTGGGTTTTTGCTGCTACATTTGAGGGAGGAATCGAAGAGAGAGACCTCCCCTACCGTCGCCGAACTAAAGCTCCCCACGCCTGACGTCGCCTTGCCGCCTCGCCAAGGTCCGTTCTCTAGGTTTGGGTTTTTTTTTTATGTATGGTTTGGGTTGTTGCGGAGGAAATAAAGAGAGAGAGAGAGAGAGAGATAGAGGCGACGTGGGGGCATAAAAAAGGAGAGGGAGAGAGAGATAAATTTAATTTTTTAATTTTTGTTAAGTTAAATATTATTAAATTATTAAAATATCCTTTTAGATTTGTTCACATCAATTATAAATGTAAGATTCCGTTAGAAATTTAACAAATGTGAACGGAAAAAAACTAAATTGTCATTTTTTTAAAATAGAGTTTAGGGTCAGCACGGAAAAAAAAAAATAATAAAATAAGAATAGGGATCAAAGTGTCACCTTTTAAAGAGTTCATGGACCATTTAAGTCAATTATTCTAAGGAAAAAAAAATGCTATTTAACTAAACATGATAAGTTTAGGCCATACACTTAAAATTAGACCTAGCAATGGGCCATTTACCTCCAAATCCCATTAAATTATGCTACAATATGTCAGAAGATTAATACATAAAAGTTAGTTATACAAGTATTTAAAATTCTTTTAATTGACAAAAAGTTTCGAAATTTTTAACTAATGTAACATAACATACTTGTTTAGATAATATTTAAGATACTAATTGAAAAGAATTAAGCCTTTTTTTTTTCCCTCTCTGAATGTTAAGCCTATATGTTTGACAGAATAAGAAAAGGAGGAATAATGAAATTATTAGAGAGATATTAAAGAGGAAAAGGAAATCTTTAGATTTTTTTGATAAACAGAGAATTGAGAATGAAACAAGTTATAAATCTAAGAGGCCCACTAATTTTTAATGTCGTCGAACCTGAAAAGAATAATAGAAGAAAAAACTCTGACAAAACGAATAATTTGCAAAACAACTATTATGAATTTAGCCTCCGTTTGATATTACTGTTGGAGTTGAAATTTTTAAGTTGGAATTGGTTGACTTTTTAAAAATTAGTTATAATTTTTGTTGACTTTTTAAAAAAAGATAAAACTAATATGAAAAATTTAAATTTGAGTTGATTCACTAAATATAGCCTTAATTATTATTAATCTTCTTATTTACATATATTAGAAAACAGAAAGACAATACTTTGGAAAGAACTTCTCAACTTCTCAATTGATGAATGACTCTTAGGAGTCTATAAATACACAAGCTACACAGTTTTAGCCGTGTGACTAACTGTACAACTAATTACAAAAGCAACCACCAAATCACTGACAGCAATCTAACAAACTCTAAACAGCCTACTAACTACTAAAACAGAAACTTCATAGCTTTTAACCTTCTCCCTTGATTATGATACTAAAATAAATTATCGGGAACTCTCTCTTACGGCACCACCGGGCCGCCAGATGAAAGAGTTCTTTCTATCTCTCTCTAGCTCTCTCTTTAATGGATTGTACTGCACTCTTTCCTAAGTTTTGCTGGTCTCCTGCACGAGTTATACCGTCAAATGGCCTGTTGATGCCGAAAATGACTCCGGCAGCTACAACCAGTATGGTCGGGTTGTCCGGTGGGGGCTGGCCAGTCGCTCCGCCGTCGATCACCTACAAAAGGGAAGCACCTATGAATGATGGGGACACAGGTGTGGTGTCTTCCATTGGCACTCCGATGCTTAAGTCAGTCGGGGAACTGATGAGCGAAAGGAGAGGCAGAGCTTTGACAAGGAAAAATGACCATACCTGAATTTGTGGATTCATTCCCTATTTATAGGCGCCTCCCTCGGGTCCGAGTGCTTGGGGCAACCCGGTCGGGTCGGCTACCTAGGGTACCCGATGGGTGATTAGGCCTTAGGCTTGTAAAGGCTATTGGCCCAATGAATTGGTGCCACACGTCTCTGACCTGGTAGAGGGGACAGCAGGGTGGCCACCATCGACGCCTGTAGGGGCAGCCCCTGTCAGAGTAGGTGGCGGTGGGTGGCGATGTGACGTGTTGCAGCAGTAGGTGGGCGGCACCTGCAGCTGACGGGTACAGTGACAAGACTTATGTCAGATGTTAGGTAGTAGGCGGAGTGTGGGCCCGGGGGACTCCTACTAGTCCTGGGTACATTCCCCAAGATAGGGTGCTCGGAGCACAATCTGGTCCGAGTACTCGAGGTCACCCTGGTGAGACGGTAAGATTTGGTTGGGTGCCCGTGTTCTCCGAGAACCGCATCTGGTCAGTCGTAGTCGGGTCACTAGCATCCAATCCTGGCGGAGTGGAGTGTGGGCCCGGGGGATTCCTACTAGTCCTGGGTACATTCCCCGAGATAGGGTGCTCGGAGCACAATCTGGTCCGAATACTCGGAGTCGCCCTGGTGAAACGGTAAGATTTGGTCGGGTGCCCGTGTTCTCCGAGAACGGCATTTGGTCGTGTTCTCCGAGAACGACATCTGGTCGTGTTCTCCGAGAACCACATCTGGTCAGACATAGTCGGGTCACTAGCATCCAATCCGGGCGGAGTGGAGTGTGGGCCCGGGGGACTCCTACTAGTCCTAGGTACATTCCCCGAGATAGGGTGCTCGGAGCACAATCTGATCCGAGTACTCGGGTGCCCGTGTTCTCCGAGAACGGCGTCTGGTCGTGTTCTCTGAGAACGGCGGCTTGTCGGCCGTATTCAGGTCACCGGCATTCAATCCGGGTGGTTGGACACTTGCTTTCATCTTACCGGGGTAGTCGGAAGTGGTACTTTGTGGTCGGAGCAGATCACGGCATCAACATAGCCGTTCCGCCGGACGAAAGAATACTCATTAAACATTTTATTTTCCATCAAATACTATTAAAAAAATATTAACTTAATTTTCTACACCAATCTCTTTTCCGTTTTATTTTTCATCCACTCTAACTGAACATATAATAAGAAATTTTTTTTAATATATAATAAGAATCTTAAGATATCATTGCATATATCAAATTCCCAAAAAAAAAAAAAAAAAAAAAAAAAAGGTAAAGCTGTGGTAAAACCTTTTTAATATACACTATCGATAGAGCTCATTTTGAAACCGTTCAGATGTAATCAAACGATTGAGATGTTACTTGTGTATGGTAATTATCATTCATTTTACGGTATTTGACTAAGAAATTAAAAAATAATTAAAAAAAAGAATTAAAATAAAATCCACCTTCCCCGGTGGAAGGTTTGGGGGAAGAGGTGGATAGGAGGTTTCCGTCGCCACGGTCGGGAAGGAAGAAGGGACTGGATTGGTTGGCGTCGAGAGTTAGGGGGTGGATCTGGTCAAGGGGGAGCGGGGGTCCGTCGCTGACGTTGGGGGGAGGGGGCAGATCTGGTCGGGGGGAAGTGGGGATCCATCACCGGTGCTGAAGGTGGGATTAGGGAAGAAGGATTGGGTCAATGCTGATGGGGGGAAGGGGTGGTGGGGCAGATCTAGCTCTGGGGGAGGGGGGTCTGTTGCCGGCGTTAGGGAAGGGGTTGGTCTTTTTTTTAATATTTTTTTATTTATTAATCTATACTAATATAGAAAAGATGTACTATAATTATTATATACAAATAATATTTTAACTATTTGATTACATCTTAATAATTTAAAAATATGATATAAAAATTACCCTATTTGCTATTTCTTAAAAGAAAATATTAAATTCCAAGAATTTTTCTTCCATGTCAAATCTCCATCGCGTATAATTGGCGGCACCCCCCAATATCTCCCGAGTCCTCTCTCTCTCTCTCTAATACACGCACACACACACACACATTCATACATATATCTCTGCTAGAGCTCTCCGTCTCTCTTCTCCGTCTCTTCCGGTTCCACTCTGACTTTTCTCTGGGTAATATTTCTCTCTCTTTCCTCTTTTTCTTTTTTCTTTTATTTTTTTTCTTATCTCGTTTTCTTCGGAAAGAATCAATTTGCAAAAATCTGCAAAAAGTTTTATGTTTCTTTTGGTGATCGTTTCTTTGTGGGTTTCTTTTGCATGTTCTAATTTTTTATTGTGTGTAAAGAATCTGCTTAAGATTTCTCGTTATAAAATATTGATAAATTGTCACACATTTTCTGGATACTACTCTTGGCATTTCTTTGTTTTTCATTTCTTTAATTTCTTTTCATTAATTTATCTCACTTAGTTTGGGATTTTCTGAAAGGAGTTTCATGTTTATCTTTGTTGTCTGAACACACAAGATTTCAGAGAGTTCTGTTCGGATTATTCGAAATGTTTTGTTTTGTTTTTTTTTTTTTTCTTTCCTGGACTTTGGATGAATTATATATTGTTCGAATCATGAAGTTGGTATTTTCTTCATTTTAAAGCTTTTTGATCTTTAATATATTTTTTTAATTGTTGATATGCGTTCCAAATGTTTGTAGATTTGTCTAACCGATGCATAAAGCTTAAGCTTGCATGATAACTCTCATGGCAAATCCCTTTTTTTTTAAAAAAAAAATATTAATTTAGTTCTTTTTGGTTAAATATATTGAGTGCCATCAATTTCATTCAATTTTATGGTTGTGTCTGATTTTTTTATTTTTTTATTCACAAATGGAATGATTTTCTCTGATGCTTTTAAAGGCTTATTTTAATAATTTTGTGGATTACATGGTTTTCTTATGTTTGGATTTTACTTGTACAATCCTTAACTTAATTATTTATTTCTTGTTTTTCTTCATTTTCTATGTGCTCTAAATTGTTCTTTTTATTCCCCTAAAAAATATGTTCTTTTGCTTATTGCAGCTCCAATGTTGATAAATTAAAAAAAGCTCAAACGTAGTAATATCTGGGTTTTCCCAGACATAGCACTTGTTCTGCATTGCTTCACGCATTTCTACTCATCTGTTTACAACTAAAAGGATTTTTCACCTTCTTTTTTTTTTGTTAATCGCAGAAGGAAGTTTAATTGTTTTAATCCGATAGATTGAAGAGCATATTCATCGGCTTTGTTGCGATACTGCTTGTTCTCTAGACAATGTTTAAGGTACCGGATCATCAGGTTGCTGGCCACCGAGCCTCTCAAGGAGTGCTTGGTCCACTCATAGACGATTCTGGGCGCTTCTACAAGCCTCTCCAAAGTGATGAACGTGGGTCCAAAGAGATGGTGTTCTATACAGGGTTCTCTTCGAATAAAGAAATTCCAAATCACATACGCAAATTTTTTCCCGTTTACTATGGCACTCAACTTATAGAGGCATCAGATGGATCTGGTCTCCTCCCTCATCTTGTCTTGGAAGATATCGTATCAAGTCGTACCAATCCGTCCATAATGGACATTAAAATTGGTTCCAGAACATGGTATCCCCAAGCTCCCGAAGATTACATTACGAAGTGTGTATTGAAAGATAGAGCAACAACAAGCTTGTCATTAGGGTTCAGGATATCTGGACTGCAGGTTTATGGAAGTGAACAATCTGGATATTGGAAACCCAACAAGAAGCGAGTTCAAGGGTTTACTGCAGACGATGTTAGGTTAATTCTCAGGAAGTTTGTTTCTTCTAATCCATCTGATGATTTTGGTACAGAACCGGATTGTGCGTTTGCAGCTGCTGTTTATGGTGGTTCTACTGGGATCTTGGCACAACTGTTATCGCTTAAGGCATGGTTTGAAGATCAAACCTTTTACCATTTCTATTCTTGTTCGGTCTTAATCCTATACGAAAAGGAGCCGATTCTAAATGGGAAGAGGCCATGTGCTACAGTCAAATTGGTTGACTTTGCGCATGTTTTGGATGGCCAAGGTGTTATTGATCATAACTTCTTGGCGGGCTCTGCTCTTTGATAAAGTTCATTTCGGAGATTCTGAATAATCTGCCTGATATATCACCCAAGAACTCTGAGAAAGACTAACTGTGAATCACAGCAACGATATATAACCAGAGTTCTTTGTGGACGCCTTGCTTCTTGGTACTTTTGTGCCCTGTGTACACTGTTCCACTTGAGCATCTCGATCAAACACTCGAGTTTTCTGGTATCTAACTCCTGGTTCGAGTTGAAACATTTGATTTCGTTTTAAGAATTTGCATGGCTTCTTCAAGACATTTCACTTTCATATTAATTGGCGAATTGATAACCGCCTGTTGACATGAATAATTGAAGTTTTGTACTGCAACTGTACCTTTTACTTGAAACTTTGTTTCCATGTGGTTGCTTGGTAAGAAACAATCATGCATTTAGGACTTGTTTTCAGGCTTGTTCATCTTTTGTTAAGAAAAAGTTGCAAATCAGGCGAATCATTCAAATATCAGCCGACTTTTTAGTGATATTATATGTCAACATGTCAATGATATATGTTTGTCTATGCCGCACTATTTCGATTTGAGGTGCCATGAAAACTTCCTTAAACCATCTTCTCTGTTTTGTGCTCTAGCTGGAGGGGTCCGTTTTTGTGATATCGGCTGGGATCTTTGTTTTCGTCCGCTCCTGGTGTTATTTCCGGGGCCTTGTTGGTTCTTGTTCTCTTTGTTTGCGTTACGTGCTCGATTAGCCTTGTGCTTCTGACTGAATTCTCATTGTGAAATACCGTTACACGGCTGTAGTTCTTTTTGTGCCTTACATCCACACATCGCATCTGCGACAACGGCCTGTGTCACACAAGCAGAGTCCACATTGAATGTCAGACAGATTATGAACACAAATGCCGTAACATATAGATTAATCTTCATATACATAAAAGGGGCTCTTGCAGAACATGCAACACCAAGCAGGCTAATGGTAGTAACCTACAAGTGACCTTCGCACGGGGGTAGTCCGCCAGGCTACTGGGTGTATGCATTCATGATACAAGTTTCGATGTGTTACCGACAGTAGCCTACTGCGCTACTTCCTTTCCTTATTGCTTAACGTAGTCGGGCAAGGGCTGCACGGAGGTTCCACCACATGGACGAGACGGCGCTGCAGTGGCCCACGCAGGGGGATCTCTTTGTGGTGCCTTTAGTGGGTAAGACCGTGACTCAACGCCACCGTGCAGGGCTACATGTATCTGCATAATCATGTAAACAAGAATAGATGTAAGAATTTTCGAGTGATGGCAAAAATTGTTACGAATTAGATCCATAATTTTATATCACCGAGAGCAGAAAAATCGGAGAAGAAAATAAACAATTACATAACAGTAAATTTTATACATGTTTGGCCTCACTGTGAGATTACACCCTATTTTAACCGCTATAGTAGGAGTTTACAAGAGAAATTTTTATCCACATACTTTTTTGCATTTTTATCCAACCTCTCAAAATAATCCATAACGATGGCACCTCTTATTCAACTATAAAAAAAAAAAAAAAAAATAATTAGGGCAATTGAAATTACAAGTGAAATCCTTGAAATACCCTTAAGGAAACAACCCTCAAATACTATAGACCTTTCCAAACTCTGTCCACGATCCCCGAGAAGGGGGTTTCCTGTCCCCCATTCTCGATCTGCGTGCTACTCTGTGCAAAGTATTTTTTTATATGGTATTAATTCGGCTCTACAACATAACAAAAATCATGGAAAACTTTATTCTTTTTTCTTTTTATTTTTTTTGGCTTTTGTCTAATTATCTCAAAATAGTGAGTAGAAAGCTGTCCTGCCCCTCCCTTTCCTGTCCCGGGGGGGGGGGGGGGGGGGGGGGGGGGGGTGGGTGGGTGGGTGTGGGAAAGCTGTGGTGGACAGTGAGAGGGATGTGCCATATACGTTTTTGTTTTTTTTTTGTTTTTTTTTTGTTTTTATAATTTTTTTTACAGTATATAAATACAGATATTATATACCACCTATTTTTGCTTTTAAAAGCGCTATTTTAGGTTTCCACATGGACCACATATGGCACTATGAAATGGAAAGAGATCGAGGCCCTAACAATTGACATTACATCTTACCACTTAGTGCTAGTTATCATTGCTTATCGATGAAATGTCAATGTTCCTTTGGGTACCATAAACCATTATCTATCTTTCACATTGCTTCCCATGGTAATTATACACAAGCCTAAGATAAAGGGGAAAAGCTAGTGTATTTTTGCTTTCCTCTAATAGCAAGGGATGTATGTCCTGTATGGTCACCGTATATTTTATATTATATATATATATAAATTCCTCGCATGCCTTTCTCACATATTATGCAATATTTATAATTTTTTATTTTAAAATTATAACAATTAGTTGATTTATATGTAACTTTCGATTTTGATATTGATATAAGAACATATACATTAAAATATGTTGTATTTGAAACCTCATTGATATAATATTATACCAAATTATTTATAAGTTATAAGTGACCCATAAAAAGGGTGTAATGTAGAAGCCCTTTCCTATGTATACACACGCAGGGGCGGAGGTTTTACGGGCCCAGCCACCCACTGATTATTTTTTTAAAATTTTGCTTTTAAAATTTTTGTATTTGACTACTTTGCCCAAACTCAAATTGAAATAGTCTTTGTAAGCCCCCACTTATTGTAGTGCAGTATGGACTTTACTCATTATCTCAAAACGTGGAAAGCAAAAAGTCATAAAAATTGTCAATGCCAGAGAGAGAGGAAAGGAGAGATGGGTCCATCAGCCCGTGAAAATAGGCGGTGCAATTATTTACCCAAAAAAAAAAAAAACAATCATCAAAAGAAAAAAAAAAAAACTACAATATGAAAAGTTGCAGTAGTAAAGACAAAAAAAAAAAAAATCATCAAAAGAAAAAAAAAAAAAAAACTACAATATGAAAAGTTGCAGTAGTAAAGACAAAAAAAAAAAAAAAAAAAAAAAAAGGTGTAAAAAAATAAAGAAGGCTGAGGCTGTGGCTGTACCAAGAAAAAATCACAAGTGGTGGGTGGTTTAAGAAATTTTGCATAAATATGTTGGAAATTTGTTTTGTTAACTGCCTATCTTTTTGGAGTATTGATTTTGGCTGAATTTGTTTCTATATTTATCTTTATAACTTCTATATTTCAAATTTTCTTTATTATATATTTTCAGTATAAAAGAAAAAAGCAAACAAAAGATCTTTCTTGTTATATAATTTATGAAGTTTCAATCAATCATTTAATTACTTGTGTAGATCCTTCATAATTTATAAACTTATAGAAAAAACAGAGTCTAAGCCTAAATATTTCTCCAATTCAAACCAATATATATCTGCCGTTTAATATTTGACGCACAATACCATTCTTCCTATTTCAACAAATATAGAAAAACAGAGTAATTAAAGCACCTTAAAAACGGCAAATGTCCCAATTTAAAAACAAAATAATAATAATAATAATAAACTGCAAATATATATTGAGTCGATTAAAAAAACATTTTGTACATCTATACAGGGAATATTGATTTTCTAGTTTTTAGTTTACTAGAACTGCAAATACATTGTAACATGTTATCTAGGTTTTATTTTATTATTATTTTTTTTTTACATACATATGTATTTGGAGTTCTGTGAAACAATCTTTTTGGTATCTTTTTTATGTTACTTATTTTTCAAAAAAAAAAAAAAAAAAAAAAAATATATATATATATATATACACACACACACATACATACATCCCCACTGAAAGGTTGGCTCAGTAGTTGCACACACATATATTTAATTTTATTATAAATTGATTCAGGAACGATAAAAAGATGAGAGCAGTCGGTCATGGACTTCGAACCATTGGGCCAAATTGCTTAGATAATCTTTCTTTTAAGCAACGCGCTTCTTAAATTGAAATCCATTTCAAATCCAGCAGTGAAACCCCAAGCCTTAGGAATTACTTCAGTTTCTTGCAACCTCAAAATAGTGTATAAATGCTCTATATCACATTGAAAACATTGCCATAAAACCTAAAATTAAGACCCAACCCAAGATGGATTCACCCAATTCCTTTCTGATCATATTCTCGCTCACATGTGCGTTTACAATCAAAATCTGCTTGGCCGGATTTTGATACTCTGCAGGACACTTCCCTGCAGCGTCCGCCGGGAGAAGCAACCGATCTTCATCAATGGCCTTCCTTGTAAGAATCCATCAACAATTAGTGCTCCTGATTTTAAGACCACCAAACTTACTCAGCCAGGGAATACAGACAACTTTGTGCGATCGTCGACGAAAGTAGTCACTGCTTCGGATTTCGCAGGCCTTAATACGTTAGGCCTTTCGATTGCCAGAACAGACATTGAGATAGATGGCTTGGTGACGCCTCATTCCCACCCAAGAGCCTCTGAGATGTTGTTTGTGGTGAAAGGAACCGTGCTGGCAGGTTTTATCGACACAAAAAGCAATGTTTTTCAAAATGTTCTCAATGAAGGAGATGTTACTGTGTTCCCTAGGGGCTTGCTTCACTATTGCTTTAATCTGGGTTTCGATGATGCTACTGCTTTCTCCGTGCTCAATAGCCAGAATCCCGGGGTGGCAGCATCGGTGGTGCTCTGTTCGAGCCCGATCGTGACATTGACACGATGGGAAATTAGTGAAAAGCCTAATTTCGCTCTCGAAACATGACATGCTGGAGAATCACCACTACTGTCAAAATGTGACACTCCCCAAGTTTCCTAGTCTTTTTCAAGGCTAGCAATAATTGGGTGAACTTGTTGTTTTGGTTGAGGTATGAAAATTTATGTTATATTGCATAAGTCATAGTAAAATGGTAAATATTTATAAATTACATAAAGCAAATAAGCTTTTGCAGCAACTTATTATGT